>JAQIXN010000764.1:0-29065 GCA_034698145.1 Proisotoma minuta
GAGTAGGAGTAGGATTTGAAGAGTAGGAGTAGGATTTAAAGAGTAGGAGTAGGAAGAGTAAAGAGTAGGATGATTTTCGAAAGAGTAGGAGTAGGATTTAAAGAGTAGGAGTAGGAAGAGTAGGAGTTTTTGGGAGTAGGCAATACCTTGCTCAGAAGCAATCGACAAACGCATGTTTCGTTTTGAGACGCGAAAGAAAATTTCAGATATATTTTAATGAGTTTATTGATTTTCAGAAATTCTTTGACAAAATAAATAAAACTACACACTACATGAAAGTTTATCTATTATACTGTTATTCTCCCCTGTCTCATTTTTAAATTCTTTTACGATACTGTACTGTCAATCCGGAATAAAATTATGTATTTAATTTTCATCGTGTAAAGGAGTTTCATCCCCAAGCGAACTTTCTACCATGGACTTTGGGCTAAAGTTAGTGCGAGGAGTTGACTTTAAACTGTCACGTCCTGACCGTGGAGACCTCTCCGGAAGGAAATTCAATGCGGAAGAATGATGGGCCTTAAATGTTTTTTTTTTAAAAAAGTATTAAAATGGTAAAAACCAATGCATTTGATATAGCAAATATATTTATATCTTACATCATTTCCCATTACGGCTTGATGAATATTTTTGATGGCTTGTTGACTGAGTTGCTGGCCACGAGAACTCATGTTTGATTGAGGCGGGGGAGGGACAGAGCGCTGATTACTGCCCACAGAAGATCTACTATGAGATGGCCATCCAGTGCGCTGCTGTGAACTGGCCCAAGCCTCAGCTGCTTTCCGCCAATCATTGTCTTCTCCATTTCCTTGCTGTCTTGGAGCTCTATTGAAGAGTTTTAGAAACATTTTCATTTATTTTTAAAGTTAAATTATGAAAGTTATTATACCTGGGTGGTTGTGCTGCTGGTTTTTGTGTGCTTTTGTATCCACCGGGAGTAACTGCTCCTGGATGCAAAAAGCCACCCGAATTCGGCTGTGGTTGTTGTTGTGTTTGTTGTGAATTTACAGCTCCTGTGGTGCTACTTTGATACGGCGTTTGATATGGAGTTATGAATGGGGTCTGAGCAGTAGGCGTATATGGCTATAAATGAAGCATACAATACTTAGCTGATGTTTTAATTTTAAATTTTTAAGCTTTCATTAAACTTGCCGTATGAGCGGTGAAAGCTGAGTATGGAGTAAACGCCTGCACAGGAGTAGTGTAATGAGGTGTCGTATGGGAAGCTGCTGGATGGATACTGAAACGACTTGGAGGAGGTGGAGGAATTTTTGTTCTTCCATCTGTCAATTTAAAAAAAACAATTAGATATGTGAGTTATGAAGGCTAAATAACAAAAATTATTATTTTTATACCATGAATTCCTGGAGTTGTTGCATATGGAGTGCGTGCATCATTGGGTTTAGGGGTTGCGAGTGGAGTAGCTGCTGGGGGTGGGTCTCGATAATGCTCCTTAAACCATTTTAGTGCTGAATTAAGAGTTTGGAATGTCTGCTGGCGATATCTAAACCCATCAGGTGTGACAGTAACAAATTCATGTTGAACTTTGGTAGTTGGGAGGTAGGAAAGAACAAATTTTCCTGGAAACTCTTTGCTAGGATGAAGAACATATTGAGATGAGGCACGACCTTTTTCAGATTTCTTTGCTTTCTCCTCTCGCAAATACTCTTCAGCCTTGGACCGGCTTCCTCCAAGCGCACTTTCGTAATATTTGTAAGAAATGATGTCTCTAGCATGAGAAGCCATAGGATTTACATATCGAGCTATTATTTCATCTAAATCTTCAAACTCTTCGGTTCCAATGTACAAGGACTGTCCCAAGCTAAACATGTTTTCTTTTCGTTCCTCTCTGACATCAATATGCTGATAGATTCCATTATCAACTTTCCAGCTCACAGTCAAATGATCAGATCCTTTGCTTGATGGTCTTATAATAACTTCCCCTTGATCCATTTGATCCATCATCGGGATAAGTTCTTTGAAAGAGATATTTTTAAATGATGGATGAACAATGACTCGTCTAACATATGTTTGACGATGCTTGTTCTTTTTAACATCTTCTTCCCTCTTTTTGTCCCTATCCTCTGCATCTGCGTCATAGTATACATCCTTTGGTCTTCTGAATATTTGATTTCTATCCACTAAATCAGACGTTTTTGAGGTACAGTCTACAGAAAATCTTTCCTTGTCAATTTTCAGTATTCTACAGTGAATCGTCTGGCCACGTTTTACTCTATGTTCTGGATTAGTGACCAAGTTATCTGATAACTTGAGTATTGGAATAAATCCAGAAATTCCATTGTCAAGTCTTATTTTTACACCAACCGCTTGACCAGGGCAAGCCCCAGCATCAAAATGGACCCAAACCTATATATAATAAAGAAACAGCGTTGTTAATACAAGATTGCTTAATAATTAATTATAATAAATATATCTTCAACAAACCTCAGACAAGTCCGGAAAATCAGACTTCATACAGAAGGCACATTGCCACATTCCCGTTTTCTCATTTTTAACTGGAACTGCATCGTCAAGTTGCTCTCCCTGTGGCTTTTTGTGATGTATTCCTAAAAAAAGTTACATGATATTTTAAAATTTAAATGTTTATATAAGTCATTCATGTCAATTGTTAATTACCTATCACAGTAGCTGTTATTAGTTTTCCGTCATAAAGTGTATCATCGTCCTCTTTTGTAAGCATGGTAAAAACTTGATCCATAGTTGGAGAAAGAAACGTAAATCTGCGTTCTTTATAACGATCATTCAACTCCTTTCTAATGTCGTATAGCGTTTTGCTTTTGTTTCCAAAACCCTGGAAGAAAATGAGAATAGAAGGATAAATTATTATGATGATAAAATATGATGAACCATATTTTTATCACTCTCTTAATTTAATTAATTGTATGCATTACTTACTTGACGCTCTAATTCTTCAGCGAATGCATCCAAATTCAACTCTTCAAGTTTTTCTGGAGCTTCTAGAATCTCTTCAAGTGCACTAGCTGGGTTGGGATCATCCTCATCATAATCCAAGGCATCGACAGCCATTTTCCTCGCCCATTCATAAGTCTCAGGATGAACTCTTGAACCATCCAATACTTCCACATATGCTTCAGTACTGTTAACAGAAATTAGAAAAAGTTGTAACTTAAACCATTACAATATTTTGCAACCCCTACCTGTCTCCTAAAGAATTAGTGTCGATTTTTATAAATCCGGAGCAGTTTATAAAAATTTTTGGGCCCATGTGGCACACAGTGATAAGCTGGGTTCGATTTTCCAGTCGCTGATTGTTTTGCTTTAATGTCTGCAATAATACAATTAAAATGTTTTAGTTTAAAAAAAAAACAAGAATCAAACAAAAAAAAAACAAAAACAAATCTTTTAAAAAATAAATGTTACTTTAATTAATGCAGTAGCCTTTCTGGGTCCCAATCCACAAATAAATTGAGCAACATTCGAGGTCTGAGGAGACGCTATACATCGATTTATATCCACACCAACATCATTTGTTGTGTTGATAAATTGTGTTATTAATTCCTCGAGTAGTTCTTCCTTTGATACTTGGTCCTATTAAATGGGACAAGTAGTAAAATTATTAATAACCAAATAATGTTAGTTAAATAATGCAACTCAATATACCTGTAAAGGGTGATATCTTAAGCACAAAATTTCATCATCATGATTCACTAGTTGAGAAAATTCTAAAAGAGGGTCTTGAAGTCTTCGTCCAAGGGAAACTGCTTCTCTCAAAACTAATGGGAACTCTCTAAATTCAGCCTAAAAGAAGCGAAAATATTTATTTTTGCATTAGAACTATAAAAAGTATAGCTGCAAAAGGTTAAAAGTTGTTAATTTACCTGAGCTTTGATTGAATTTGCATATACTTTCGACATTTCATTATCCAAAATTTCAACACTAATGTGAGGGAACGCTTCATCAGCCTTAATATCAGTCAAAATTCCCGTAATTTCATCTCTTAGCATGAGAGCTTCTCGTGATTCTCCTCCAATTATAATGACATGTGGTTTCTTTGTAAGAATAAGCTCTCTAAGTGTTTCCAAGTCCGCCTTCTTCTCTTTAACATCATTTTCGTTAAGAGACCGGGAGTTTTTCATAATGTTTTGAAGTCGGAAGTAGTCTGTTGGCTCTCCATCTGGAGCTATTATTGCTGCAAATGACGCTTGAGTAAAATCGGGTACATAAGCCAGGGCAAGAACTCTGACTCCTTTACTAGTATTCCACTCTTCGTCATCTTCTTCAAAAGTTGCAGTATAAGGAGCAACCTAAAATTTTAATACAATTTATTAGAAAACTATTAATAGTAGTAATATTCAATGACATTATATATCTGCTATTAATAATGATAGCTTATTACCTGTAACCACGATTCTAATTTTTGGGTTGCAACCTCTATGACATAATCTTTGGCGTCTTGTAAAAGCTTGGCTTTCAGTTCTTTACGAAAAAATGGGAAAAGGAGTTTTTGTAAAGCATACTCTACGCATTCACCTCGAAGTTGATTCCATTCCTGAACGACTTTACTGTATTCGTCCTGTATCCAGAAAAAAATTAAACATGTTCTAATTCAACAATATGTTTGAAATATATAAATGTAGAAAAGTATGTACAACTCACTCGGTTAAAAAGGTACTTGACTTCTTCAACGTATGTATCGAAATTAGATGAAGTCAAGGCTCGAATCTCATCTCCGATAGTTATAGTTAATAGCTTATCATCCTCGGCCATTACTAATTTCAGAAATTCGTCTTCTCTAAAGTCTCGTACAGGTTTATCAGTAAGATATTTCATCTGGCAACATGGATGAGCTTCGTCAATTTCACGCATCCCTTTCTTTGTGGGGCGCACTGTGATTTTGGACCTTTCAAAGACGACTTCCCGAACACACGATCTCACTAAAGGTTCTCGAGATATTTGATGGGACAGCATCATCTTTGCAGCTGTAAGAGCATCGTCTTCGGTTTTTAAACGATCATTTAAATAATCTCTTGCTGTTTCGATGGGATCAACGGGGTGTTGTTCAACCTCATTTCGCTGGTAGTTATCTCTTAAATTTTCAGCCAATTTATCAGGTGCTAGTCCAAATTTCTTAACAAGACCATCCACTCCAAACTTTTTGCACAAACTGTAGGTACCTCCACCTAATTTGCGTCTTACTCCAGTCTCAGGTTCCGGATCAATATCCATGTCAATGACAGCATTTTCGTTTCCTTCTCCAGCTGCAGCCGCAGCCGCCGCCGCTATTTCTTTTGCTTTTTGCCGATCTAGTCTTTTCTTTCTTGCTATTTGTTCCTTCATTGCAACATTGTCATCAGAATAGTACAAAGTGAACAAAAGATACATATCTTTCAACTCCTCTGGAGTCTTTATTGATTTAACCCGATCAATGTCGTCTTCAGTAATTAAACGCAGAGAATCTGGAATTGGCTCATCTGATTTCTCAATGATTTGGTCAGTCTGATATTCCATCATGGTTCGAAATAATTCGGCAAGCCGATTTTTACGTTTTCGTAGTTGACAGAATCGAGCATCAAGTTTGTAGATTTTCCATAAATCATTCAACTTGAGTTCTGGTTCTACATACTCTTTGCGATAGAAACCAATAAATGGCACTTCCAACTGTTGGTTACGCATAAAATCCAAAGCCGTTTTGATTTTTGCAATGACTTTGGGTATCATTTCTTCTTGTAGGTCCATTAAACTTTTTTCAACCGCACTGACAGCAGACTTTGAAGCTCCAGGCACTGTAGGGTCGCCTTCAAGTATGCGCCCTAAATTAGAAGCATTACCCACCGTCGTCTCTTTGTCCCACTCGCCCTCGTTGTCCCATCCCGGACCTGTTGTTCTTACTGATTCAGCAGGAGGGGGGACTAAGACATCTTTGGGAATTTCTGTATTGAGACCTCCTACGGCAGATTCTGCATCCCAATCCTTTTCATTGGCCCATTCCGCTTGACTTACAGTGGATTCAGCTGGTTTTGGGATACTCTCAGCCACTTGAACCACTGATTCAGCAATTGGACCTATTCGTGAACCAACTTCAGAAGCCTTTTCCCAATTCTTTCCAGCATCATTCTCCCAATCTTCTTCTTCAAGGGGAATCGGAGGTGGTGGTTTCTCGTCTAGCCTTGTAGAAAGTTCCTTAGAAGTAGTGGCTACTGATTCGGTATCCCAATTATCACCGCCCCATTCTGAGGCTGGTGCAGCCGGGACATCGCCACCAGAAGAAGTAGTTTGCTTCGGGGGTGGGTCAAATGTCCTATGGCTAAACGCCAATCTAAAAATCCACTCGGCTTCTTCTTCCAGCTCATCTTCAAGAGCAGTAGTCACGGGTACAGAACGTAATTGCATTCGTTCAGGAACATCCGTGTTTCGAATTCTGTTATCTTCTTCAGTAATCCCAGCTCTCTCTAGCTCATGGGGCTCATATATTTCATAAAGAGCTTTCATCTTCTTTTTTCGCCGTGTAGCCTTTTTAGATCTGCGTGCACTTTGTTGTTCATCATTTTCATATTCGTCTTCGTCTTCATCTTCTTCTTCGTCATATTCATCTTCATCGTATTTATCAAATTCTTCATAATCAAAATCTACTCCAAAAATATCTTGAGCTTCTTGAAGATTTGCATCATTGAAAATAGGTCTTCTTTTAACTCTTTTATCTTTAATAGGGCGACCTTCATCATCCACAATAAAATCATCCGTGTCTGAATATTCTCCTTCAGAATCATCCGATCCATATTGCTCAGGTGCTTCTTCCCTTCTACTTGGACGCTCTTCTTCCTACATTTTAAATGATGCAAAAATGTCATATGTTATATTCAAAAACTTATGGTTGCCCTTACATTATCAGATCCCACAAAGAGTTCATTAGCAATAGCTTCTCTCTCATCCCCCATATCTTGAGCTTCTTCAACATCAGATTCTTCATCTTCCATCCGACGGATTTTTTTGAAACGTTTCTATAAAAAATATAAAATGAATACTGAACCCATTAGGAAGAAATTGATTTTTTATTAAAATTTATTATACCCTTTGAACTTTGACACCCAAATTCTCTTCCAGAAGATCATAATCGTCATCCTCCAATCTGTCATCATCAAGTTCGTCTTCATCATCGCTTTTCTTCCGTTTTCGTGACCCCTCTGACTCATTATCGCTATCCTCTTCGATAGGATTATCATCAATGAGGTCCTTAACTACCTCTTCATCATCTAATAATAAATAGCAAATATGGTATTTTAAACGTACGCAAAATGATAAGCATTCATTAATACAAACTAACGTAATAAATTCAATGCAATTAAATATATCATTACCATCGTCTTCTTCATCATCACTATCAATTTGTTTCTTTCGTTTTTCCTTTTTACTGCTTTTTCTAACTTGCCCAATAACTTCGTCATCTTCCTCCTCCCCCTCATGCTGTAGTAACAAACATTTCAAAATTTATTAACTAAACTACCACCAAAATTATGCAATCACGAGGTGAAAGTTTATAAAATGTGAAAAATGGGGGATTGGGGATTGGGGCTTAATTTGGGCTTACCTCCGACTCCTCGGCCTCGGAGTCGATGAAGTTGGACATGGTGAGGGTGTGGCGGGGGCGTGGAAGGAAGCGCCGGATTTATTTGCAAACGCTTGGCGAACTTGCGGCTTTCGTTGCGTTCACCTCTTCGCACTGCTCCTTTAAAACTAGCCGCCAACGGGCAAACTGACTCAATTCACTCATCCAATCCAATCCAATGCAAGTCATCCCCCTTCCAAAGGGGATGAAGATATGGCGAGGAAATTAGTCAAATTACAAAATTTCAAACTTTTTTAAATCTTCAATTATTGTTTTTATTATTGCAAAATTCTAAGATGCACTTGTTGTATATCAACATAATCATTTTTTTGTTTTTAATTTAAGACAGCAGATATAACTAACTAACAGCTTTTGTGTTTGTACATATCCTTTGCTAATTGCTACCAAGAAAGAAATAAATTAATTAATCCCAAAATTAACTCCTACCCCTATTAATTTATGAATACAGTTATGAATCTAGTTAACAAATGAAACGGGTTTAAAGCTATTAGGGATTTATGAAAACAAATAATGATTGTAAATGGGAATTTTTTTTTAGACGCCAAGTTCAGGGAACAAAATATCGGAGTGGACGCTTTCAGGAGAGTCCCAAGATTCGTAGGGGTAGGAGTCCAAGAAAGAATTTAAATCCGCTTTGGAATCTTTTTGTGAAGCATCGGGAATGTATTCCATTGCTGAAGCAGTTTTATCTTGCATGCCATATCCAGGGTAGTCATCAATTTCATCATCAAACATTTCAGAGAGAATTTGAAAAACGGGTTCACTCAAAGGCAACATGTTTTCCTGAGTGATGCTCAGTGGTTTGTTGTTATTGGGCTTTCTTGTTGTTAGCCTGGTTCCTTCATCCTGACCATCTTCATCAGTTGTAGTAGCTGATTGTGAAGAGATTGCTGCTTCAAGTCTGGTTGAGAGCTCAGTTGCTGGGCTAAGGATTTGCTGAGTAAAGTCGTCAAGGGCTTTGATGAGTTCGGGTGCGTCAAGATCCATTGGAAACATGTCCAGAGAAGAAGAAGACATGAGAAGTTTTTCATCAGTTCTGGTCCCTTCGGCAGAGGGAAAGTGCGGGGCACTGCAGGCTCCAAAGAACTTTCTGAAAAATTGTCCTCATTGCTTTCATCTTCATCTGAAACGTTGTGACCAACGGGCTCTATCTTCACCTTCATCTTCATAGCACCATCGAAAGACTCTAATAGTTTGATCTTTTCAGCATACTCCTCCACAAGACTCTTTAATCGCTCGTTTTCTTCTGTCAGCTTGTTGCACTTTGAGTTCAAATTGTCATTCTCCTTTTTCAAGTTGTCATTCTATTGTAAAAAAATAATAATAATTTTTAAAAAATGTTTTTAAAAAATTCTTCCGTCTATCATTTATTCACTTACCGATGAGACAAGGTTTTTGATTTGGACTTCCTGTAGTTGCATTTGTGCCTTTTGTCTGTCTCTGGCACTTTGGGCTGAAATTCTGTTCATCATTTTCCTGTGTTGGGCTTTCTCTTCAGCGGACAGATGGTCAAGCTTGGCCCTTTTCCTGGGCCTGTGCTCTGAAGTGCTGCTGCAGGAATCGTCCATGTCTGATGATGACGTGGTCACTTCGATAAAACTGTCAGGGTCGATGGTCATCAGATTTGTAATGTCCCCATATGTGCCAACGCTCAGTACTTCAATCATCTCGTCAGTTTTCTTGGGAATTAAAGGCTCCTTCCGATTTGATCTGGGTTGTTGTTGTACGTAAATCATTTTGATGGATAACTATTTATAAAAAAATAAAGGAAAAGTTAGTTTAATTGATTAGAATATTCTAGAATATTTGAGAGAGAACACAAAGGAATTGATTATCAATTGATTTATAGCTAAATGAACAAGAACAACAACTTACTTTGGTTGACAAGGCCTTAAGGTCTCTCCCTTGTTTGCAGTGTGACGATATGGACAGGAATGAGTGTCATTTTTGGGGAGTATTTAGGTTTTATTTTGTCTTCCCATTGTAAAGGCTGTTGTGGCTGATGCAAGAGGAGCAGAGGCTTTCTCACTGAGAGCTAAATCCACTCGTCCGCCGTCCATTGGCTCCCAGCCCTTTTGCGTCACTCGGCCCAAACAGAGAGGACGGGGGAGGAAGGGGCAAGCCTTTTGACGCCAACTCCACCCCACGCTCTCTCTGCTCCCTCCACCAATGATAGTTATATGTTATATCTACATTTAATTGAGTGACTCATCCTTTAAATAACACCTCTCAAATTGTTATTATGGCATGTGATGAAGGATTGAGTCAGAAGTTGTACTTCTATTAGAAAAGAAGGCGTCTTTATGAACTTGATGGGAAAAGAAAACGAATCTTTGGATTTTTAATTAACCAAATGCTTGAAAATAATGATAATGTTGATAATAATATGACGTATGTAAATATTAATGCTTCACGCAGTACAAGAAATTTTATTGATAACGTTGATTATTCAGATTACAATGGCTTTTAAATTGACTGGGAATTTAGAGGAATTTAGGCAAGTGATGGCATTATCACACATACACAATCGTCTTATTGCTATCACATTCAACAACTACCATCCAGTGGAAATTGAAAATTAAAGATTTGCTTAATTAATCAAGTACTATTGAGACAATTAGAATGAAATGAAGCTATCCAACAACAGCCCACCCAATAATTTAGGTTTTGAACTGTGTTTTCATAAATGGGTAAATGCCCATATTCATATCATCCTAATATTTAGAAATGAAAATAAAGTGCTGAAAATTGGAAAATTTCCAGCACAATCTTTAACCTCAGCATCCTTTCTTTGCTGAGCTCAAACCGGAAGCCTTAGTTATCTCCATCGTTGTAAAAGTCTGCACATGCAAAAAACAAAACAAAATCAGTTTGGTCTTTTCTCGCACATATTGATAATACCTCTGCTGTGGTTGGATGAATTCCAATGAGAGAATCAAAATCATTTTTGGTTGCTTTCAATCGGATCGCAAGACCAAAACCTTGAGTAACTTCACCGGCGTTTGGACCCAAATAATGAAATCCGACCACTCGTTCCTAAAAATATGATAAAAACATTTGAAATTATTTTTAGAAAATATATAAATAACAATAATAAAAAATAGTTTGTTTACATTTTCAGATTTCAGGCAAACTAATTTCGCGTAGCACATGTTTTCATCACGTTTAGGTAGAGTACATTCTAATGGCTGAAAGTTTACATGGTAAACTTCAATATCTTCGTTCCCATGCTTTTCAATTGCTTCTTCTTCAGAGAGACCAATGCATCCATATTCCAGTGGCGTGAAAACAGTTGTTGGGACATTTTTATAGTCCGTCAAAATCTCAGACCCTCCATATAATCTCTAGTAGATTACAATTTTTAACATTAATCTAACGTTTTTTAGCATAATTTTAAATTTATTTACCCGAGCTAAAAGTACACCAGCCTGAATGGCGACAGGGGTTAACTCCGGCCGCCCTTCAGCAACATCTCCAATGGCGTAGATATGCTTGGTACTGCTTTGATCACTTTCATTGGTATAGATCTTACCACTTCTAGTGGAAAGGTACATTTATTTAATAAATTCAAACTATTTCAAAAACCACATAAATAGTTTTTTTTTGTGAATTACTCACTTTGAGCTAAGTCTTACTCCGGCAGCATCCAGTTGAAGATCTTTTGTGCAGGGATCACGTCCAATAGCAAAGACAACAGTGTTAACTTCAAATTCCATTGTCGACTCCCCTTCAGTCTCTTTTGCCGTTACCAAAAGCTTTGGAGGAGTTCCTTCCTCTAGCTTAACGATAGAAGTTGGGATCCATCCACGCAAGAATTTGACTCCATGATCTCCCATGTGCTCACCAATCATTTCAGCAATTTGTTGATCAAATCCTCTCAAGAAAATTGAGCGAACCATGACAGTTGTCTCGATTCCAAGGCCAGCAAGGAATCCAGCGCATTCAAGAGCGATGTAAGATGCTCCAATACACAGAGTTTTGCCAGGATTATATGGCAATGAAAATAGATCATCTGATGTAATTCCAAACTCTTGAGCTCCAGGAATAGTCGGATAACGTGGTCTTCCACCAACAGAAATGATGAAATCTTTAGCCGTTATCTTTTGATTTTTTCCTTTCTTGTTTGTAGTCTATCAAAAAAAAGAAAAAAGGCAATCAGTAATTAACAAAAAAACAATTATTTCTTTATAATAATAATGACACTTACGCTAAGAGTGTGATCGTTCACAAACTCTGCAAACTCATTAAGATACGTTACTTTGGCATCTTTCAAGGAAACTCTATATCCCCAATTGAGAGAAGAAATGTAGTTTTGAATTCCTTCGACCATATTAGACCAATCATGGGTTTCTAAAGAAAACAATCAATTCATAATTAATTAATAACAATTTTAGATGCACATATAAATAGGCAACTTACTCTCTACTGGAACTTTCCAGCCGTATGCTTCTGCATCATTGACCGCTGTTCCCAACAACGCTGCTTGATGCATCAGCTTTTTTGGGATACAACCAACGTTAACACAAGTCCCTCCAAGCCCCCAACTTGTTCCAATCGGAGTCGGTTTCACGAAATCACACACTGCCACTTTCTTCCCCAATTTTGAAGCTTCCTACAGACATTTAAATTGCAACTCTTGTAAATCTTGTAATTAACAACTAAAAGTAAATTAAATTTTAAATTAAAAGTATATACCTTAGATGCGGCAAGACCACCTGATCCTCCACCAATAACAATTAAATCATAATCATATTCCACTCCGTTGTCTGCAATTTCCGCATCTTCTCCCTTCAACAATGACAACAAACCAACTTTTTGATGAGCATTAAATGTATCGTCACAGCCTCCAATATGCTTTCCATTCATGAAAACATTTGGGACAGTTGCCTGTCCAGTCTTTTGCTTCAAAGCTAATTGAATTGCTGCTGCTTCATCTAACCAAAAAATAACCAATATTTTATTTATACATGTACTTACATGAACAAAATTCTGTTGAAGATTAGAGTTTTCAGAAGGAAAAAAATCATCCCCCTTTGTTTCTGAGCACACAAAATTGCTAGCACTTGACCCCATATGAAATCTACCCCAAATTACTAAATTAACATTTCTAAACAATTAATTAGTGTATATTCTATAGCCCCAAATAACTAATCTGAGTATCGAGTAAAAAGAGACAAAAAGTGAATATCGATTACACTTTTGGTTCATTGATTTTTTTTTTGCCAAAAAAGCACAACTCCTTCACTATGTTTATATAAACAAAGAAATTACCTGGATCCATGTTGTCCAGCTCGATAGCATGAAACTGGATTCCCAAATCAGTAAACAAAGCTTTCACCTAAGGAGAAAAAAATTACATATTAATAATTTTGGGAGGGCCAGCACCGGAAATGCAGTGCAACTCTAAAGTATATTTTTGCAATGCACATGATCACATTAAAGTCTCTAATATGATGAAAGCAAAAGTAATATGCAGTCGTCACGATATAGACAAAACGACGCTGTTTACTACCCGGAATATTATTGATACCCGGTAGCCACATACCACCACTATATTATACTTTAATTAATTGCCAAATGACGCTCAAATGGAATTTCATCATCACGCAATTAAACACTAGACAAAATTGCGATATATACTGTCTGCCTGTTTTAGACTTGGCTTTACTTTATATAATTTTAGAAATAGATACATACCTTTTTGCAGAAGGGACAATAGCTCTTGCTGAAGATCATCACTTGATTGGCTTTGATAAGCTCCTCCACTTTTGCCGCAGGGCCGATTGGAGGCATCTTGCTTCTTGTTGAAAAATTGACAACTGGACTGTTTAAATGAAATTTATTGGACGCGTTCCAAAGAAACCCTTCGTTGATTTTTTGGAAAAATGTTGAGCTTGGTTTCTTGACAGGTTGATGATATTTGACGAGTGGAAATTTTGAGTGCTTGAATTTGGTACTAAATCCACGAAGACTGCTAATACTGTTTTGAACTACTACGGACAATTTTCGAAAAATTATGGGCATAAGGGATAATTAAATTGATATTTCTTGCGAGAGCTTGGCTGGACCAATCAGTGACACAGCCAGCCACGAACTGGATATCAACCTCCGCTTCAAAGGAATTCAATCTTGAATTACCTGTATACAAATAGTCAATAGATATAGTGAAATAATGTCACTGATAAACACAGATAAGCACGTACAACACAACGTACGTTTAAATAACTAAACACAATCGTGAGAATCGTGACTTGCAAATTAGCATGATCGAGATGATGCATCGCCTTGACCAGTTAATGAAAGTAAAGTAAATTTCAATGTACTAAAAACAATTTGTGGGGAATGAATTGATGGGGGTCAAATCATGTCATCATCAATCTAAAGTCAAACGACCTTGAAAATTTGAAACCTAAACAGAGCAATAACGCTATCGGCAAATGTTTGTGGGGCTACAGGGGGGACTTATCGTTATAAGGATGATAAGGGGGAGATGATAAGGTAAAAGTGGGGGGTGATAAGAGCAAAATAAACAAAGAGTCCTTACCTCTTCACGTTCGGCTGGAAACTGAGAGGAAAATTGTGGTTTCCTTTCGTTTCAATTTGGATTATTTGTTGGCGGGAAGTATCAACTCGATGACTCACTTTTCACCCGTTCAACAATTTGGGCAGGTGAGTCATTGTTTTTTTGCACCTGTGTATACACCTTACCTACCTGTGTATTATTAGGTGTGGCAGGAGGGGCAAGGGACGACGTCCAACAGACAGGACCCTTATGACAAGTCAGACAACCCACAGCCTCGGAACAATGGTGAGTAATGGGGTAGCTAATTGGGATTGTTTAATTGTTGTTATTGTTGGATGCTACGGGCTGGATATTGTTGTATACTTCGGCTACCGCTAAATAATAAGCGTTTTACCCGTCAACTAACAATGGAGCAACTATTTTAATTTTAAATAAAAAGAAAGTAAAATTAGCATCAATTAATATGCTTAATACCAAATAAATTACAGGTTAATTTGTATCCACAGGTAAATTGGAATCTCAGGCTCCAGTGATAACCAGTCTAATTGTTAAAAGGTCCCCTCCCCCAGCCGCCCCCGAAATGAACCAAAGACTGATACCCGTGATTATGTTACAGTAGACAAAAAGTAATTAAGGGCAATTTTGCATACAAAGAAATAGGTATGAATTTCACAATTAACACGGAAATTGCATGTTGCAATATCAAAAGAATTTATTTTATTTTCTATAATATATTTTTGTTTAATTAAGGAGGCGAGGATGTCGCATCTTCAGGGGATTTATATTTTACTCACTGCGTTGGCGTTCACATCCGCCCAATTTCCAACGTCCTCTTCCAATAACCCTTTCTTCAGTGGAAACAACAATAATTTAAATAATAATAACAATAATAATCAGCAGCAGCAGCCTCCAACACGCGACCGCGACAGAGATTTCAATCCATTTACAAGCAATAACAACAACAACAACAATAATAATAATAATATTAATGGAAATAATAATCAGCAGCCTCCCCAATTTCCCCAATCCCCGTTTACTCCAAGAGATAGGGATTTTGGAGGAGGGTCTTCTTTTGATGGTTCATTTAATTCCTTTCCTCAAACGCCTCCAAGACAAGACCCTTTTAATCCCTTTTCAACCAGAAGAGATTTCGGAAACCCTTTTGCCAACCCTCCAAGATTTGATACCAGTGACCCTAGCTACTTTTCTGGCTTAGAATTGGAAAGACAATGTCCTCAAGGATGGTATTTGTTTCCTAACAGTCCAACACCGCAACAAACTCAGGCATGTTACAAATTTGCGACTTCGCCAACTCATACTAGAATTGAAGCCCAAAGGAATTGTCAAGCGTATGGAAATGGAGCGGATTTGATTAGTCTTAATAATATAGACGAGCACAGTTGGCTTGTTAGAAAGCTGATTGCTACTGATCCACACCATCGGAGTTGGTACATTTCAACACGTCAGTCTGCACCAGGACTATGGACAAACGCAGATGGCTCCCAAATGATGAACATGGATCAAGCCTTTCTTCAAGATCAACTAACGCCACTGAATTTTGGAGAAGCTTACAATTACATAGCGTACAAGTAAGAGATAAATTGCAAGACGACGAGTAACAACTGAAGTATCTAAATTATTATGATCATTTTTTCAGTTTTTCTGAACGGAGAAGCAGATGGGGTCTTTTAAAAGTATCAGGACAGGATTCCTTACAATATATTTGTGAAGTGCCTTTAAATCAAGTGCCTTACATACAAGTTGACAATAGAGATTTTGAATATGGAATTGACGTAATAGACCCAAAGAAAATTCCTCGAGGACCATATTTTATACAAGAACCCAAGAATGCAGTATTTGACATTTCAAGAGCTGTCCCACTTAGTTTTGTGACATTGACGTAATGTCTTTACAATTTTATGTATATGGAATTTCTAAAACAATGTTTTTTGTTTAAAACGAATTTAGGTGTGTGGCTGGAGGATGGCCAGCTCCAACTTATGAATGGTTCAGAGAAGAATACGCAAACAACACTTTAATATCCACAAAGATAGATCCTTTGAAAGAATCAAAATATACCGTGAGCGGTGGTTCGCTTGTAATCCACGAACCAGGACAAAAGAAAGACAGGGGAAATTATCATTGCATTGCAACAAATCAATTTGGTTCTGTTATTTCTGAAACAATCTCACTGTCATTTGGATACATTGCGGAATTTATTTTATCGAGAACTACAGAATATGCAACTCAATTTTGGGGGAAAGCCATTTATTGTGACCCACCTCAACATTTTCCAGGTATGTACTAATATCAGCAATCAATACATTTTAATTTTAATCTAATCTATTTTTTTTAATTAAATAATTTGTAGCCGTCCATTATTACTGGTCTAGGACATTCTTTCCAAACTTTTTGGAAGAAGATTTGAGAGTGTTTGTCTCTTATGATGGAAACTTGTACATTTCTGCAGTAGATGAAAGTGACAAGGGCAAATATAGTTGCAATGTTCAAAGTACTGTATCAGATTCTGGAAGAAATGGACCTTTGTTCAATCTTCAAGTCATTCCTCATGGTATATATATACATAAACAATATCATATCAAGTTTCTAAACAAAATAATTATTTATAACAACTAATCTAATCTAGGAAATCCTCAACAACTTAAATTTCCAAACAACTTTCCAAAGGTATTCCCTGAAGCTCCAAAAGCCGGAGATATAGTTCGCCTAGAGTGTGTCGCATTTGGATAGTAAGTGGATATTTAGAAATAGCAACAACAAAGTTTATACAAAATGTATATTTTTAGTCCTGTTCCATCATACAACTGGACTAGAAGGGAATCTTCGCTTCCAAGAAATGCAATTCTTTCAAATTACAATCGCGTGATTACCTTGAAAAACGTAACTGTTGAAGATCAAGGAGAGTATGTCTGCCGAGCTTCGAATAGTCGACTATATGTTGAAAGTTCAGTCACACTTAGCATTCAAGGTTTGCAAAAAATAATAATAATAAGTGGATGATGCCAACAGTGAATATATTTTTATACATTTTAAATTACAAATTAGCTGCTCCGCATTTTACTATTCCACTGGAGGATAGACATTTTGACAAAGACTCTGATCTTACTTGGACCTGTGAAGCTTTTGGAATACCTGATGTATCTTACCAATGGTATCGAAATGGCTTGCTACTTTCTACCGAAACTTTGCCACCAAGGGATATTGGAAGATATTTTGTCCAAGACAACGTCCTCACAATTCGCAAACTTGATGAAGAAAGAGACGCAGGAATGTATCAATGTCGTGCCAATAATTCTCTGGCTGCGAAATTTTCTTCAGCACAATTACGAGTACTATGTAAGAAGTACATTATTTATATTATGCAATTGGCTTAATTCGTAATTAAGTAGTATCTTAATTCGTGTTATTATTTTAAATTCTAGTATTGCGGCCTAATTTCAAAAAGCGACCAGTAGATGCTGAAATACTGGCAATGGAAAATGGCAACATTACAATTCGATGTGATCCTGAAGCTGCCCCAAGACCCAGATTTCAATGGAGAAAAGATGGAAATCTTATTGGGTCTGGAGGGCGTAGAACAATACTACCAAGCGGCAGTTTGCGTATTCAGCCTGTTTCAAGAGAAGATGCTGGGCTGTTCACTTGCATTGCCACCAATTCAAGAGGAATGGATGAAAGTAGCGGACGTTTAACCGTTTTGAGAGGCCCCATATTTATTGAACAACTCCCTGATCGAATCCAATACGTTGTTGGGGCACAGCTTTCTCTACGTTGTCGGGCAGATGCTGATCCATCTCTAGATATTTCCTACATTTGGAGACACAATGGACTTCGAATTGATGAAACCCAACCCCGAGTTAGATTGGATCCAAGATTCGGTTATTTGGAAATTTTCAACTTGACTCAGGCTGACAAAGGAGATTATGAATGTGAAGTTCTTAGTTGGGTTGGAAAACTAATTTCAGCAACTCGTGTGGAAATCAGAGGACCTCCTGGACCAGCTGGCGGAATCGAAGCATTTGATCTTACATCAGTCAACGCAACTGTGAGATGGACTGACGGTGCGACATATGGATCTGCTGCTTATCTGTACACAATTGAAGGTCGAACCCAATGGGACTCGGTGTGGGATCAACTGGCTGTCAATGTCACAGCTTTTGATGCAGACAGAACTCTTGGTCCAAGAGTGGGTGAAAATTTGAGAAAAGAATTCCGAGTGATTGGCACTTTATCACCTTGGTGTGCATACGAGTTCCGAGTGATTTCTGCAAATGAATTTGGTTATGGACAACCATCAGCCCCATCTCCTCAGCACAATACTCTTCCTGCCATACCATTTATTGCCCCTCGAACTGTGAGTGGGGGAGGAGGAAAGACAAATTCGCTCACAATTAAATGGGATGTAAGTTGTTCTCATTGAAACATTAATTTATTTCTAAATTAATATTTTTTTTAATGAATCATGTAGCCTCTTCCACCAAAAGATCAAAATGCTCCAGGTATTCACTATAAAATATTTTGGAGAAGGTTCAGACAAGACATTAACGAGGAGTATCAATCCCTTGTTTTGGAGAAATGGGGAAATATTGGAACGTATGCTGTTTCAATACCTTCAAATTATTATTACACGCTGTATGAAGTGAGAGTTCAGGTAATTACATAACAGATGGTCAAAAAGAATAAAATTTAGCGATGTGCACTAAATAAATCCTAATCAATTTCAGCCCATCAACGATCAAGGAAGAGGTCCAATTTCAGATGCATCTAAAATCTTCAGTGCTGAAGATATGCCACAGACCATACCCACAGTTGTCGTTCCAGTGCCTTATAATTCTACAGCTATCAACGTAACATGGTCTCCAGTAGAGGAAACTAGAGAAAAGATTCGTGGAGAACTGTTGGGATACAGAGTAAAATTAAACAGCTTTATTTTATTTAAATAGGATAAAAAATAATTACAATTTAATAATGCTATTTCAGATTCGATATTGGCCAAAGAAAGATAACAATTTGTATGATGCAGAAGCTTTGAACTATCTAAGTCGCAAAAAAGATCCGTGGGCCCTTATTCTTGGCCTTATTCCAAATACATATTATTATGTGCAAGTCATGGCGTACAACTCGGCAGGTCCAGGTCCAGCTAGTGAACCTATTTACGGTATATTTCACACAAAAAGATTGTTAATTTAATAAAATTGTCCATTTCACTTGTTTATGTCTTTGCAGAGAGGACATTGAAGAAGGCTCCACAGAAGCCTCCAACATCAGTAACAGTAAATGCCATTGATCCATCAACAATTTCTGTGACTTGGAGATATGTAGCCCCATCCACAGACGAAGAAGCTCTTAGAGGCTACAAGGTATGTTTCATATTTTTAATTATTGCTAAGAAAATTGTGACAAACAATGTGTGAAATTCAGTTGAGAATATGGGAAGCGGATCAAGATATCAGCACAGCCAACGATACTCAAGTACTTATTGGTTCAAGAAAACTAGAAGCAACCATTGGAAATCTTCAACCAGGGAAAATGTATGTTCTTCGTGTCCTTGCTTTCTCCAACGGAGGAGACGGAAAAATGTCATCACCAGCCAAGGAATTTGTGTTAGGTTTGTAGCAATAACTATAATTATGATAAGGAGATATCCAAAATACATTGTTCTTGACTTTTTTTTATTTTAAATTTTTCAGGTGATCCAGAAGCTTTAAAAAGCACAGCAGCTTCTACTAGAAATTTATCCATCTTAATGAGGGGTACAATTGTATTAATGATGATGCTAATTGCATCACAAACGTTTTATTTAGACTTTCCATTTTAATATTTAATATTACAACTTGGATATTTTAGTCCATTCCAGGTTTTGCGTCAATTTGTGTTGTGAAAAAAAAATCATGAAATTTACTTACAACTGCCATGCAGAATTACTGTTTTAATATATTTATTAGTATTCCGAGCTTTATAAACATACTTTGATGTTTTTTTATTTGAATCTCTCTATTTATAGTATTAATGCATTCCCTAAACTCTGTACTTTCCAAAGATAAATACCGGTGCGGTGACTTAAGCAATGATGACTGATGAAGACGTCCACTCATGACAGTATAATAATATCTTTATGCAACTTAGATTATTAGAATGGTTTATATTTTTAGGTTAGTGAAAGCAATCTCTCTAAGAAAAAGTGATTCTCTTTATATGCAAGTTTAATTTTTACAAACAGTTACAATTGCCATTGCAGTACTGCTTTCAATAGTGTTCAATATTTACACATTTTTATGTTATCCAGATTTATATATCTACATATGTACAACTGACAATCTCTGTGAATCTCAGCCTTTTAATAATTTTCACTGCTCGCCTTATAATACAGCAAAGATGTAGTAGCGTATATAGAAAAAAAGATGATGTTTTATACCATTTGTACATGCTATTTTTTTGTTAAACGTACTAGGATAGTGGCCGTCCAATCAATGAATTATAATAAACAAAGATGATGATTTTAAAAGTGTTATATATTTTTATTGTTATCATTATTCACTTTATCACTACTGAACCTGAAAATCTACAGGAAGGGCAACAACGCGCAGTTAACATTAGTGACTGGATATTTTAAGAAGATTCATGAATTAATTTACTGAGCGCTGACTAGAGTATTGATATTTTTGCGTCTTCATTGCCATTCAAATAATAAATAGCAGATTGAATACTCACTACTACATCTAATCTACAATACAATACAAGTCTTTTTTTCAATCAGAAGAAATATCAAACTAAAAATGTTGGAATGTTATGTTTTCTACTTTCTAGAATATAGGCTGCTGCTGCCTTTTTACTACAACAATGATACGATCAGGTAAAGATATTAAACTAATTAGTCCATGATGTATGTTTGATTCTTTACTCTGCTCCACCGAATGATACCGGTTTTCCTTTTGGGTCGTCAAATCTGTCCATTGTCTTTATGTCCATTATCATTGATAGACCCCAAGCAAGTATTGCCATCAGAATGAGGGTGACAAATATTCCAGACAAAATTCCAATGGAGAAAAATCCCACACATTCATATGCAGGTGCAAATGAGTTGGTATTGTTGGAAAATGGTTGAATCTATAAATTACATAAATATTAGTAACCTAAAGAACAAACAACATTGGTATAAATGGTTTCGTACTTGGAAGCCTTCAAAATCAATGACAAAAGTATGATTTCCAGACACTTCTGCAGGATACAAGGGCCCAAATCGGGAACAATGGAATGAGAGGTCCTCTGGAGCGTAGAGACCGATATATGACAACAATTGGGCATCTTTGAAGTCGAATTGCTTCCCTGTTTCCGTCCCACTCAACACAATTGTTGGACTGAACATTGACCAATAATATCCAGACTCCAACACAAAGTGCATTCTAACATACAAAAAAATGCAAAACGTTTTTTACTTCAAGAATTGTCCCAGTAATAAATTTAAAATTAAACTTACGTGAGCTTGAACGAAGTGATGGTAAACTTGTCAGTTATCTTATCTGGCACCGGACCAAATTCGATTGTGACGGATGTATTTTTCCCCCTATTGTCAACGGTAGCTGTGGCTTTGCTGAACGATGCTTTATGTTCCCTATTCCGCAGAAAAAGCTCTTATCAATCTGTTGCAATAATGTACCTATTGTTGTAAAACTTACTGATCACGGGAATCGAGCATTCTGAGTGTAATATTTGCTGAGCGCATCGCCAAAACGAGGCTATTGTCCTGAACCAGAATGGGGGGGACGGGTTTGGGGGCTTGAGCCAGGGCGCAGGTCAAGCAGAGCGCCAACGCCGTGACCCCAACGTAAATGTGAAGCTGCATCTTCATCATTTTTATTAAAACTATTTGTGTAGCTAACTGGGAACTGTTGAGAACTAATGAGAACAGAAGGAGAAAATTAAAGAATAGCAATTCACACCCAGAATTGGAATTATGGACGATGGCGCTGACACTGACAGGGCGATGCAAGACAAAGACAACGCTTCCTGCTTTCACCCAACTCCCCCCGTCCCCTGGGGACATGTGCAGTCTGCTCTTGTCAACATCTTTAGCATAATGTCCATCAAGCCCTTTCCAACTAATTTGGAAGGGAGGGGATATATTGGGGATGAAATACAGATCGAAACACAAGGTGAAAGCATCCACTTTCCTGAAAATGTTCAATAGCAGTTCAGTGGCATATATTAAAGATGGATTCTTATTCATTGTTATAAGCTTTGAGCAAGTCTTGTTCAAAAACGTCATAAGGAGGTTTAAAAAGCAAAAAAAAAAGAAAGTTAAGAACATTGATTTGAAAAGGTCACGGAAGGATTCACATTACACAAAGTTACATCTGCTCAACTTACTTTGTATTCGATTCGGAGGACAATAAAAGTTGGGAGCTTTTGTTGAAGGGATATAAAGTAAATGTTTTTGTAATACGATTGCAAGATTATATATCATTTTCTCTGTTCCTCTCAAAGTCTCAATACTAGGCATTTACCATGAAGAAGTTTGTAGTCTTTTTTTAGACTTGTAAAAGACGGAGAAGAAGTGAAACCTGAGAAATTGGGGAAAGTGATCCTTTGCACAGACTCTTGCTTTTAATGGTCTTATTTATTCAAACTTATTTAATAACATTGCACTAATAATAATGAGATTCCTTTCTCATGTTTGCAAAAGGGCTCAAGAAATTGAACGTTGGAAATTGAATACATAAAAGCTCAAACGAACGAAAACTTTTTTTTTGCTTTCATGTTTGACTATAAATGATGCGAGTGGTTGTTTTGATGTCTTGCCAAACCAAGCCGTCTCTTAAATTTCAAAGCGGATGAGATTTTCTCCATCTTTAGATGTTGTTTGGCTTGCCGAGTGTCAATCAAAAGCATAAATGTGTGTATAATCCGGAGGAAAACAATTACTTATGTATATCGGAGTCTGAATGAATGACTCGTATTTCTCAGATCAAGTTGACGTGGCGGAATAGGAAATGTCAGAGGAGATTGGGAGAAAGTCTTTATTCTTTGAATGCCGTCTCACTTCACTTCTGAGCTGGGACGAGACTAAATATTTTATTTCCCTTTGAAGGACAAACAAAAGGAGAGGATCTTGACAAGGACCGAAGGACAAACAACAAATAAGTGCTGCTGCGGAATTAAAGGAACCGCAGGCAGAGCCACAAAAGATTCCTTCATCTCTCCTCAACAATGCTCCACGTCGATAATGAAAGCAGCAGTCCTATATAATCATCTAATCTCTTCTCTCCCTTAATTATCTCCCAAATGCAAATTCTTCAAAAGGAAAGAGGATTAAAACAATTATATATAATAATAGAGGAGTGAATCTGCGTAGGTTGGGCTTAAATTTGCAATATAGCGAACGTATGGAAAATTATAAAGCCCATCATTAGCCTTCATTAAATAGGATATTGTTAAGGGAACTTTAGCCAAGCCAATTACTGCTGGAGACACATTGACGTCTATTCATGTTCCCATATATTATTCCATTGATTTGAATATAATTTTGGACTAAAACTCGACGTCAACTTTCCCCTCCCGTTTTTATGCATGTACAAAGACTAACAGGAAAAATCATAAAACATCCAACATCGTTTGTGGAACCGGATGAGCAACTAGTGAGCATGGATATACATTTCATGTATAGTCAATTATTCAGAAGCCCAATTTTTTTTAGACATATTCTGGGCCAATTCTGGCAGCCAATTTATACGTGCTCGCTCAAATTTGGCATGTTATTGCCAAATGCTATTATATTGGGGAAAGTTTAAGTTATTGGCTTGATTAAGTTATATATAACACAGTTTACGTGACTATATTCGTGGACGGATGGTATTTTTGAAGTTTGCCCATAGCTTTTTTTATGGGAGATGCAACAGGACAATCGTATGATTGGTTTTTTTCCGTATGAATGATTGGCTTTCATTGATCCCTTTGAGCATAATCCAATACAAGGGAGCTTATGTGTTATATGTCAAAGGTCGAGGGAGTGAGAGTTGGCTTAGCCTCTCATTTGTGCTGTGGATGGATGTAGGTCGACTTCTTGTATGCTCTGGCATTATAATTTCTCTCCCAAAAAGCCCGAGTGAAAGAATATGTATAAAGGCTGGATGGGAGGGAAATCCTACGCAGTAATAAACATCCAATATCGGGGGGATATTAAAAATATTTCCTCCTTGTCCTGTTAAAATGTAGTGCTTCTGCTTGGTCGTAGGGTAGAAAGTAGTGGATAACAATAAAGACGTGTTGGAAGGATCTCCGACTTTTGGGCAGAGAAAGTTGATCCCATTTAGTCGTTGGTTGGTGTGAATTATTGCGAATTCCTCGCTCGCTGCCATTGCATTGCATTGAGGGAGTCGTAAACAGAGAGCTGTCCATTGCACAGCCCAAATCGATTGCTGGATAAAATCTTCAATTTAAAAGTAAGGGACATGTTTTGGTAGAAAGCAGTTCTCTTCCACAAAGCCAAGCTACAACATGTGTGCATAATAACAATAGACCAGTTCCTTCCACGTGAAACTGTGGACTCCAAACAACGAGAGGAATGTAAATGTAACCTTGCATCCCATCTGCTCCCACATCATCTAAATCATCTTCTACCTTAAATAGCAAATAGCACGAGATAAGCTAATTATTCATTTCGCTGCCGGGATTGTTTGGGAAGGAAGGAAGCCTTCAAAACTACAGCATTCCATGCAAACGTTTGCAAATCATGTAAAAACACAGCTACGAATTATATAACAGCATTACAAGGTACAGAACTTTATAGCTTTTGGCTTTTATATACGTAGAAAACTTGAGTAAATAAATGCACATAATTTCCTCTGGAGAACTAAACATCCTCATTTATCCAAACAATTGCTTCTTTTTAATAGCCAACCTTAAAACATAATCGACATATTTTGAAAGTGGGTTATTACTGCATGTAAACTCAAACTTTAATAATATACTTAATAATAATAATAGCCAATATTTATTTCATTTTTAGTTTCCCAAAGACTATAATCAATGCTGTCCCCAGACATTAATTACGTCCCAATTGCTACAATCGGGTAAAAGAGAAAGACACAATGTCTTGGGGAGTAGGGGTCAGTGGGCCCTCATCCAGTGGCAGACTCTCGGGTGAAATTCCCCCCAAGCCCCCAAAGACAACAACTCAAGAGGATGAAGTGGACAAGGTTATTGGGAAGGGGGCAAGGGCCATAGAATCACCAACCACAACTCCATTCGGATCTTTTCCCCAGGGGATCATCAATAAGTCACCCGTTAAAATGAGCTCGTTTGGGATTAAGGGTGTTTACACTGCCAACGAAAGCATCAGTAGACGTCCCATTTACCCAAACTTTCCCTTCTCTCCATTTACATCCCCAGGGACGTCCCCCTTTGCAAGGAGACGACAATTTAAAGAGTCTCAGCGTGTGAGCGTGGAAAGAATTGGGGATGACGTCCAATTAAATCAGTACAGATTAAAAGAGCCTATTGGTCAGGGTTCTTATGGAATTGTCAAATTGGCCTACAATGAGGAAGATGACCAACATTACGCCATGAAGATACTCTCAAAGAAGAAGCTCTTTCAAAAGGCTGGAGTATTTGGTCGTGTAGCTCCTAGCAGGAAATCTTCAGGGAAAGGAGGAATTGAAAATCCCTTGGCCAGAGTTTACCGTGAAGTTGCAATTTTAAAGAAATTGGATCATCCAAATGTAGTCAAACTTGTAGAGGTTCTGGATGATCCAACTGAAGACAGTTTATATCTAGGTGAGAATATATCATTCACCACTCATCATTATTGCATACAAATAAATTAAAAGCTGTTATTATATTTTTGACAGTTTTTGAGCTTTTGGAACGAGGAGAAGTTTTAGAAGTCCCTACAGATAAGCCGCTACCTGAAGAGAAAGCTTGGAAATACTTTCGTGATGTTGTCCTTGGTCTCGAGTACCTGCATTATCAGAAAATATGTCACCGAGATTTGAAGCCCTCCAACCTTTTGCTGAGTGATGACGATCACATTAAAATTGCAGATTTTGGTGTCTGCAATGAGTTTAATGGGGAGGATGACGCCATTCTCTCAAGTACAATGGGGACACCCGCTTTCATAGCCCCAGGTAAATAAAGTGCCTGAATTATTTATTACTCGGCTTGTGTCTACTATATATTTTTTTAAATTTAATTTACAGAAGCTCTATCCGCTTCACGAGAAAGCTACAGTGGGAAAATGGCAGACATTTGGCAATTAGGTGTCACATTATTTGCTCTCGTATTTGGTTGCGTCCCATTTCGTGATGATAATATATTAAAGCTTTACGAAAGAATCCAGATCGACGAACTCATCTTTCCCAACAAACCAGAAATTTCTTTGTTGCTCAAAAATCTTTTAGAGAGAATGTTACATAAGGATCCCAGCCAACGAGTCACTTTGCATCAGATTAAGGTTCGCATATAAATATATTTTATGATTGAATTACTTTCTTCAACTGACTGAAGTTTATGCTCATTTACAATTCAGGTGCATAACTGGGTTACCAAAAATGGAGAATTCATTCTACCCTGTGAAGAAGACAATTGCACAGCATATGTCGAAGTCACTGACGACGATATTATGAACTGTGTTCGTTCAATTCCAAAACTAGACACACTCATCATGGTCAAGACAATGTTGAAAAATCACTCTTTCCACAATCCCTTCAAACGAGTTCCTAGTGGAAAGAATTTGGGTGTGAATGGTCGCTCTCTTTCGGCCCCCAGTTCATACGAATTATTTCTGGAGAGGTAAATAAAAGAAGGCTAACAAAGGTTTTATTTATTTGTAAATAGATTTTCCAACTTTCAGAAAAATGTCACTGGACTCCATTGGCCTTCTGCCAATGGTAACTGAGTCCAAATGGGAGCATCCTTGTGGAAGAACCAAGAGGGTGGAAACCAATAAAAGTCACAAACCAACAATCTCTCTTTTAAAGAAAAACTGATGACAATTTCAAATACTCAACGACACTTGAGCAAGCTGCTATATAACTTGAACTAATATGTTATTATATGGTGGGATTTATGTGTTTGCTTACATTTTATCATATCAATCTGTCTCCTGAGTCCCTGATTCATAAAAAAAGTGTCTTCTTATTCTTCCTTCTCATTATTACATTAATAATGTTACCTAACTATACTTACAATATACATATGCCTTAGATTCCTTGGGACTTGTCTATACATTTCCAAACTATTCCAGACTACTATTCAACTATTTCAATTAGTTTAGTTGTCTCGCAATTTTTTAAATCCGATACTTATATCTTCTTCTCTGACGTCTTACAAATCTTTTTACTCGATAAATTTTGTGATTTTAAAAATACCATTCCAACAAATGTACACACATAATACAATACAACAGGACAGCGAATTTTTTCCAACCTAGCAATAACTCTTCTTTGCCTCAAATATTGCAACTATGTATGTATTTATAAAGAAACCTGTCCAGTGATGATTATTTTTTAAAATGGTGCTTTAATTTGTCTTTCCAAAAAAATCGTTTTAAACCAAGTACTCGCATTTTATGTGCGTTTAGAATTTTAACCAATTATGTATAATTGGTATTTTAAACTTTGAAACTTAATTCTCAATTTAAACTCAATAAATAAAGAAAACTGAACGAAAACGTAAACCATATTTCTTGTTCTTGACTCATTTTTCATAATATACCATTAAACTTGATCATGCTAAAAATACCATTTGTACATAAACCAAAAATGTTCACAAAAAGCATTTTAGTTTCCTCCAAACTCATCGGTGCATATAGATAGATGTATATATGCATATATATTTAAAGTGATGTTATAATAGACTTGGGGCAGTGAGCTTTAAAATGAAAACCTTAATTGCGATATAATGAAGCATGAAGCGTTGACAATAAAAGTAAGTCGACCGAGACGAAGTAAAAATTGCTATTCTCTCGTCAGACTTATCTTTGAGTAAACGACTTCCTTTTGTTACAAATTGAAGGGAGATCAAAACGCTATACAGCTGTCACCAGCTTCAACGTTCAATGAATTATATGGGCAATTTTATATTTTATTTAGAGCTATGGCTAACTTGCGTTGCGTATAATCATTGCTAAAAACATGAAAAACACGAGACACTTGACAGATAAATACCACGCTGACAGATTATACTATGGTTTCACAATCAGACTTGTTTTTGTGATTTCAAGACTGGAGTAGCTTTAAATTACATTCATTTATCTATGTATGTGTTCTTAAATTTCAAGCTCGTAGTCAAACCGTAATAATTTATTAATTGGGTGTGCCTCATTTTCCCCTGAAGAATATCATGTTGCAATATTGCATGAAAATGCATTCAATTCAACAATTTTATATAGCAACTGCTTAAAACATTAAAGAAATACAAACGAGTTATTAGAACATGGTGCAACTAAATTGCATTTATATTTGTTTAATGCAATTTTCTCACCCTGTGCATTCACTCGATGTATGCAATTTGATGAATAACATTGCAAGAGTGTATAATGTGCATTTTTGTTGTTTTGACAATGTGTGCTACTATATATTGAGCAGGTACTTGGCTAACTTAAATTGAACCCTTGCTTTTGACTTAGTGGCCTGATTTCCAACTTTCCAACTCATTTACGACTTTTAAACAGTTAGTCTCTACTGTTGTAAGCAGCAGGTATTAGAGTAGCAACTTACTACTACTACTACTATTGTTTTTGCCATATTATTGCCATGCCATGTCAATGAAGAAGACAATGAGAAAGTAGAGAGCGTACATTAGCAACATTAATGTTTCTCATTTCCCCCCGTGACCACAACAAGTCAATCTTATTGATTCGTTTGGCTGTTTGGGGGTCGGGGGGACTTGATTTGGGTGTGGCTGTTGTCGGGGGGGGG
>JAQIXN010000765.1:0-29036 GCA_034698145.1 Proisotoma minuta
GATCTTGAAACTTTTTATTTGCCTTTCGGAACTTGGTTAGGTTCATTGAGCAATTTTTTTCAATATTTGTGGATTAATCTTGATTTCGGAAATTGATGAAAATTAAGAATCCTTGTTTGACATTGCAGGCATTACTTTTATAATTCCATATATATAGCTTTTAGGAATTATTTTTAAAATTTCAATTTGGCAATTTTGATGATGTTTAAAATTTAAACTCCTGGTACTGATTGTTTGTAGGTGGAAAAAGGTAAAAAAAAGAGACAAACATCTATTACATTTGGAGACTGACTAAATTGTTGTTTTTTATTGATTTAGTCCTGTTTATATCCATGATTCTGCTGATTTGGAAGTCTCCGCAAAGCGAATCTTGTGGGGAAAATTAACAAATATGGGCCAGACTTGTATTGGTAATGCATTTGGTTAAATATATGTAAAATTAAATATATTAAAAACCAATTTTATTCATTATTTAGCCCCAGACTACATAATCTGTTCAAAAAAAGTACAAGACTATTTTGTCAGTATTACTAAATCAATATTGAAGGGTAATATTAATATATTTAGTATATAATTTGCTATTAAATAATAATTTAATATTTAATATGATGATTATAATATTAATAGAATGGTATGGGGAAAATTTGATGGAAAGCTCCGATATAGCAAGAATTATCAACGTGAATCATTTCAACCGCCTCAAACGTCTTCTGATGGAAACAAAAGGAAAAGTAGTTTTTGGTGGAGAAACTGACTCAAGTGATCTCTGGATTTCACCAACACTTGTCGGTATGCAAATTATGCAATAAATGCAGTTCTTAGCACTTTTAAGCTATATATTGTATAACGGATACGAAACGATTAATTGTATTATGTATCTTAATGTTTTCTTCATAGTGGACGTGGACGACAGTGACGTTTTGATGGAGGAAGAAATTTTTGGGCCAATTTTGCCTTTTGTGCGAGCAGATAATGCTCAGGAAGCGGTGAATTATTTAAACAACAAGTAAAGTAAAATTACTGAATTGTCTGAATTGTTGTTTATTTTGACATTTATATTTTAACCATTTTATATTTTAGAAATAAACCACTCGCCTTGTATTGTTTCTCGAGAGATCAGGCTGTGAATAAGCTTTTCCTTGATTTTACCAGTTCTGGAGGTAAAATAAATTTTCTAAATTAAAATTCTCTATTTTTTAAATTAAATTAAAATAAAATAAAGGAATTTCCATAAACGAAGTCATTTTGCATTGTGGCTGGCAGGGACTGCCCTTCGGCGGAGTACAAGAAAGTGGTATTGGCTCTTATCATGGAAAGTGAGTACTAAATTCAAACATGTCACATTCCTTTTAATAAATTGTTTTATATATATATATATTTTAATTCTTTTTAGATACAGTTTTGACTGCTTTTCTCACCGCAAAGGGGTATTAGCTCGCGATTTTTCATATGTTACCGAAAAACTTTCAGCCATCAGATATCCCCCTTATGAATCAACGGACCTGAAAGTTCAATTCGTATCGACAATGCTAAAAAATCTTCATCATTTCAAACTAACTTGTTCTGTCGGGTTTTCTCATCTGTTGGTATTTGTGTTTGGCCTTTTCATAATGTATTTGTCAACTTTGTTGGTTACAAAATATGGCAATTAAAGTTTTTCTGAAATTTCATATGTATTAGTTATAAACATGTTGGAATTTTAAGTTTTTATCAGAATTAATGAATAAAGGATAAATTGTAAATTTTATTTAAGGCATCTTTTGCATAAATGTTATTAATCTTGTCTCATCTTGCCTCGGTTTAAATAATCACACCAGTTTTCATTTTTTTTCAGTCATTTTGGCCAGAGAAATTCAAACAATTCTAATAATTCTATAATCTTTTATAATAATCTAATTATAATAATTTATCTTTTTTTTTATAATTTGAGAAAATAAGAAATGACTACCAACTTTTATATTTTGTAAAAATGTAAATTTTAATCTCAAATTGACATTCATCTCAAAATACCCGATATGAAATCATGGAACATTCGATCACCAATTTAATGTACTTACATGGACAGTCTATGATAGACTACATCATGTAGTTGAAGATTTTATTATCCACAATAAACAAACCTTACGAGAAAATTATCTGTAATTACAGTTCACTAATTAACCGTTTCTGCCTTTTGATTCATTATACAGAATGATTTCCTGAATCATCCTTTGTTTCAAATATTTATAATTTTAAAAATTCACACGTACAATGTATTTCTAACAATTATTCTTTTGTGCTATTGTATATGTGGTGTCATGTTCGATACAATAAGAATAGCAAAAGTTTCACAATATTCCCAATTAGCTAATTAATTGCTACATTTAAGTGTAAATGTGTTATATTATTTTGCTTAAGACCTAACTGTCGAGGGAAAATTGGAATAATTTAACTCATTTAACGAGTGGAATTTGTTTCTTAAACTTTACAGGAAATTTTCTCACATGCAACAAAATCAATGGATTAGATTTGGGGGACAAAGATTTGTAACAAAATCTTGTTTGTTCGATTCTCATTAAATTAATCGTAAGTCTTCAAGAAAATATGTTTCATCGATAATGAGACTCCCAAATAAACACTCTTGTATTCCTCAGTATTCCTCTGAGGGCAGAGTTTAAAATGTAATAGTTGAATTGGTCCCATTTCATAAAGTAACCAATAAAATCTAAACGCATACAAGAGTAATCTTAAATAGAGAAAATTCGTTACATTTATAAACTGTGCATATATTTTTATATACACACAAAAATTGTTAATATTTTTAACAATGAAATTTTATTTTCTTATTGTTAGTCAGAAAAAGTGTGCACAATAAATGTAGGAAAATACTTTTGTTTTTATGTGATTGTCAATTTACCGTGCACCAGGAGCAGTAATTAACCTATTACAGCGCATTATCATTACAAGTGGTGCGAACGAATAGTTATCCCAGAACAATATTAGATTCCCTCAGGTTGATCGGGTGCCGTATATATAGCATTTCTTTCGGAATCACTCATGCGAAAAGTAAATCTCACATTTCTCACTTGTCATCATCAAGCTCTCATAGTTTTGTTTTAACTAAAAACTTCCTCACGTCTTTTTTTGTTTTAAGACACCAACCCCAAAAATATTGTCTTTGGATTTACATTTGACTTTTCTCTCATTATTTACAAAGCCAAAAAAGAAGTAGTTTCATTCAGCTTGGAAATTGAGGTGATAGCAAGAAAACATAATGTTAGGTCAGACATTGACAGTAATTTGGGAGATCCTTCCGGCAAATTACCTCTGTGTGTGTGTAATTTCTTTGATTACCTAAGACTTGGTTATTACTGCAGTAGTGATTTTCTCAACAAGTGGTAGTAGTAGTACAGTGTTGTGCTCAACTTGAATCACAGGAAAGTTGAGACAAATAAATAGGAAATGCTAACTCGGCAGATTTTGGAAAACATTAACTAATTTGTGTACCACAAAATCCAAGTTGTGAATTTGAGAATATTTGTTTTTTTAATGTATCCCGTTTATAAATGAGACACGGAATACAATTTTTGTAGCAGAAATAATTGCAAATCTTTGGTGGGTGATGGGGAAAATACGGTTTTGTGAATAAAAAAAATGGACACGTTCGACGGATTTGAGAGAGGAAGGACAAGGCTATGCCAAATGTTCACTAAGGATTTTATTTGTATCACAAATTAGTGTGTCAAAGCTTGATGTGATATCGCAGTGGCAAACCAATTGTCTGAGATGTCGATTTTCTTTGAAATTTCGAATAATAACATGATTCCCATCGCTAATGAGTTCATCATCATTCAAGACGACACACTCCACACTCTCATTTGTTTAAAGAAGAAATCATAGTTATTTTGTGTTTGTTATTTCTGTCAATCAATATAGTGATATGAAATTGTGCTTAAGTTTTAAAAACTGGAAAGCCCCATGAAAATATATCAGTGGGGTTATATTATAATTTTATTTAGTATTTAACATTTATAGTAAGATGTGTGATGTGCATTCAACAAAGTTTTATTACGGGACACATATTTCAACCGGAATTGCATTCTACATTTGACTATCGCGATCTCTGATTAAAAAATAAACCCGATTACTTAAGTGGCAGTAAATGCCTGGGAAAATTTGCTAACATACATACTGTTTAATTAAATAAGACAATGGTGCAAAGTTACAGTGTTTGTTCTATTTTCAGTTTTATCATTTTCCTTCATTTTTTACCAGGATCCCATGAAATTTATTTTAATTGTGACCCGGTTAATGAAGCCCATTATTGCCTATGCACTTTGGGAGAATCTGGATCGTCTTTTTTAATTGAATGCCCTGCCAGGATGCTTGAGTTGTATCCTATATCTTTAAAATGTGAGGTTTTTTAAATGATTTTATAATATTAACATGGTCAGAATTGTTTAATTCTAAATTATCTGAATAGTGACTATTTCTCCCTTGGATCCAGAGGAAGCTTCGCTGCGAATTATATGCGATCCTAACAAAGCTCATTTTGCATGGCGTCTTGTACAAGGATTGGATTTTGAGAATGGAAATATCACATTTACTGTCACCAGTTTGGAAATTAGTTACTGCCCTCCCATCTCAACTGCTGTATGCAAAACCTTCAGAGAAGTGTACATGTAGCCCGAGTCAGGGAATGATATCTCTTTGAAAATAATCATCATCTCGAAACATGTTTTACGTCCATAAAAATTGTATTTGATGAAAAAATATTTTTTATTACCATACCATACCATTTTTCATGAATTTTTTCATGAAATCGGTTTGAATAAATAAATATCGATCTAAAGCATCGTTTTAAACCATTTTCAGTCAAGTTCGGCCAAATTACAGCCTTTTTGTATTTTACCGATTTTGAAAATTTTCCAACCCTCACCATTTCCAAACGGTTTGACCGATTTTGCCCATCTTCAAACTCAATTCCTAAATTGACCCTATAAAACCGTGTGCAAAATTTGGGGGCGATCGGTTAAGCCGTTTGGCCCCTATCGTGTTTCGGACAGACGGACAGACAGACGGACAGACAGACGGACAGACGGACACGATGGTTACATAAGCCCTGACTCGGGCTAAATATTGTTATATAACAGGCGTTTTATAAACAATCAATAATTACCTTGTAACTCCAATCATTCTTCCAGGAATCAGACGAGTGAGGGAACTTTTACATGCAAAGAATCCAGCGTGAGGACCCCCATACCCCAAAGGAACGCCAAAGCGTTGACTTGTCCCAACAGCAATGTCCACATCAAATTCACCTGGAGGTCTTAAAATTGTCAGAGCCAAAAGGTCAGTGGCACAACACACCAAGGTCTATGCAGAAATTGTCATAACTAAGCACATTTATTGTGTAAAATGAAAAAATATCATTTTATACCCCATTTGTATGAGCTTTGTGAACAATCTCAGTAAAGTCGCTGATATTTCCTTCAGTGTCCGGATATTGGAAGAGGATGCCAGAAACATCACGGTTGCTAAAGTCAAAAGAGTTTACGTTTCCCAAAATAATTTCCATTCCAAGAGCACTGCATCTTGTTTCCACTACACTAATTGTCTGAGGATGAAGTTTGTCCGACAAATAAATCTTTCTTCGCTTGTTTTGTCTTTCGAGTCAGAAAATAAGCATATTTTAAAAATACAATTCACCATTTTATGACTCAATTTTGACTACCTGTAGCATAAGCTGAGGGCTTCTGCAGCCGCAGTACCTTCATCAAGAAGAGAGGCATTGGCCACAGGCAGACCAGTCAAATCAGTGACCATTGTTTGATAGTTCAACAATCCCTCCAGACGCCCCTGTGCAATTTCCGGTTGATAGGGAGTATATTGAGTAGTCCTTGAATTAGCATTTCATTTGTTAATTTAGTATTATCGCTTTGTTTATTTTTACAAGAATTGTTAATTCATTACCATCCTGGATTTTCGAAAATATTTCTGAGTATAGGATGGGGAACAACGCAATGATGATAACCCATTCCAAGAAAACTTCTCCAAATCTTGTTTTTCTCAGCAATAGTTCGAATACGTTCAATGAGTTCATGTTCATCTGTTTGTTTAATAAAATCGTAAAATTAAAGCAATCGCATTTGTTTACGTCATTGTTAGATAGTAATGATTTTGGTAGTTGGTAGCAAAAAGATCACACGACTTTTGATTATCTTGAATAAGTAAGAATATTGGAATATTTGAGATTAGTGCAATAGTGTTACAGACTGTTACATCACAGCCTTATGATATGATTTTGATAATCATGTTTTTGTCAAATTATAAGGTTTACATAAAATCATCACCAGTTTATTTGAACTGTGACCTTTTATATAAATTAAAAATTCCTTTTCAAAATTTTGATGTAACATACCGTAGCATTCTTCAAGTACCAAATCCCTATTCAAACGAATGTTGGCCGGAACTGCTTTCTCAATCATTTCGTCCAACGTCTAAAAAGTTATGCAATGGTAAATGAAATAATAATGTCTCAATTTCCCCACTTGTTCTTTACCTTGTAACCCAAATATGTTAACATTTGGTCCCTATCACTTTCACGAGGTCCAATGTGTCTTGAAGCAAACTCTTCCCTTTTGGGGATCAAAGACTTTCCCCTTTTCTCCCCAGAGGTAAATAATCCTGCACATTGTTGCGGACGAGAAAGACTTAATACTAAAATTTTGTTTTGATAATGAGTTTTTAGAACACAGTTTCTGGCTGCTCTAGCAAACATTTTTTTGGAAAAAAATGCAGCTAATATGAAGATAGAAAATGCGGTATTCTCTGGCCAGCAGAGATTTCACGAGAGGACAAGATTGTGAGTCACTAAGCTCTTTAGTTTTGTAAATTTTGGGGTGGATAAGATGATCCGAGCTTATAACTTTTGTTCATATATTTGTGTACATAATCTGGTGAGATTAAATGGGGACATATTCTTCTTCATTAAAGTGTAACTAACATTTGAGGAATCCCCCACCCAATTAATAATCAATCTCATATCAGTGCAGTCCAGTTTTATTCAAGGCAACTTTCTTCGTTCGACCAAAATGAGATAATTTGATATGAGCAGAGTATGCGTAAATTTGTTGGAAATTGACGGCCAATATAATAATGTCTAGTGACTTTTGACCTGTTTGTCAAAAGACGATAAATTGCATCACGGGTTACCATCTCGTAATAATAATAAAATAAAAAAAGAGTATCAACTCCCCCCAATACATACTTACTTATAGGTCCAGAAAAAGGATTGACTCAAAGCACACGGTCAGGTTTATTTCTTATTTAAGGTTAATACAAAAAAAAAACAATTAAAGGTTTCTCTATATAATCAATATGTTTCTGTTAATTAATTGAATTATCACGAATAATTTCATTAATTTCATTTGATGATATACATTTGCATATTTTTGTTACTCTTTGTAAAAACTAAAATGCATTATACAAACAAACAAAAAACTCACAACAGTTTCGTTTCAGTTACTATAATTTATAAAATAAATTCAAAAGAAAAATTTATATGTATTATGACTGCATGCATGGATAAAACGGATTATACATAGTATAGCACAGGTACTTTAAGAAATTCTTTGCATGAACCGGGTTTTTCCTTGTCGGGATAATATTATTATTATTATTGTGTTCTTTTTATAGTTATCAGTCTGGGCACAAAAAGGTTTATCATCATTTTCATCATCAGTCATATTCTACTGACCTATTAAAGGTATCAAGGCACATAAGCAAATAAACATTTCGAAATATTTTACTCTGCGTTAACAAAAAGTTATGTAACAAAACAAGTTTATAGAACAACATCACAAACTCGGGTAAATCTTTCACATTTTACCAAGAGCCACCACAAATATATTATGCTTTCACTCTGTGAACATTAAAAAGTCTGATTAACATTGTGAGATTTATATATTTCTTCTTGATCTGCTATCTCTAGAAGACCACGGAAGTGAGTACTGTCTCGGTAATGGCCCACCAACATTGCCCTCCATGTAACGGAATATTCCAAACCACCAAACTCTTGCTAAAAAGTTATTCGACGAACCATTTTGACTACCTTGAGCCTGAAAAAATACAATTATACATATTATATGCTACATTTCCCCAAGACAAAAATCATAACTACCTACCTTTAATTGTGGATTATTTGCTAATGTATGATATATCCAAAACAAGCGAGTGGCAACATAATATGCAATTAATACATCCACCGTGTAATGGCCTCTTGATATAAGCATCATGATTACACCCAAACAACTAGTAATCCAGGAAGCCCAATGAAGATAAAATAATTTTCTTGGAGTATCTGAAATTAATTAATAGAATTGTTGCATTATTTTTACAAAATAATGTTGTTAATTAAATTGACTTACATTCTTGAATAAAAAGGTACGCTATGACTAAAATTACTGTGTGGCCAGAATAAATATAATCTCCACAGTATGTGTGTTGACCGTTAATGGAGAGTCCAAAGCCACTGACAAGTTGGAGCACTCGTCGAGTTATTTCTAAAATTGACGTGCTATTGGATTTTGGAGAGCAGGTATATGTATAGGATGCCACAGGTAGCACTGTCACGTAAATTGTTATAGACCGCATTAAATATAGACAAGCTAACAGCAGAAACACCCGACGAAAGACTATCCACCTGTTTACATACACGCAAAGAAAAACAACAATAATAATTAATTAGCGTTTATACTAGAAAATAATAAAATCATTAAACAATTTCGTCTAGTACCTATGTCGATGTAGAAGCATTACAACGGCTGTGGCGAGTGTTGAGGCAGCAACAAGAATGTCAGAAACATCCAAGGCCCAGTCCTGAGTTGTTATGTTATCAAGTATTATGTCTGGAAGAGGCTTGTATATTTTTCTATCTGGAACACGCTCATGGGTTAAGGCAAGGGACAAAGTTGCCAATACAAAATTGCAACATAAAATTAAAAATGCTATTACAGTCTTTCTTTTCTCTTTGGGATATCTTTTTAATGTCACGACAGATTGATCTGATGGAATATCGATTCTGACGGCAGTTCTTCCTCTTTTTCCATCCTGCATATGAGTTTTAGGTTTTATTAGAATGGATTTAAACTTGTCAAATCTTTTGAAATTAGACATTTACCAAAGAGGGAGGAGAATCCATTTCATTTCCAGCTTCAAGATCATGGTCTGCCCAACCATTTTCACACTCTTGTAGTAATGGCTGTCGTTGATATAAATCCCCTCCACTATTACTATTAGTTGACATTGGACTGGAACTGTTTGAGTATGTTTGAGTAGTTGTTGTAGTACCGTTTACTTTCCCTCCGTGATGATTGTTTATCACAACGATTGTATCAGTAGTGGGTGAAAGCTTTGAAGGCGATGTTGCTATTAAACTGCTGCTATTATTTGCACTTAAAGTATTGTTATTTCCTGAAGGGTTTCTATATCTTCCGTTTGTAGAAGCCCTTATTCGGGCACCTCCTCGACTTGCAGCAGTCTCATCCAAAGTGTCTACGACAGAGGAAGAAGAGCCTCTGCTACTATTTGTGCTGCTCAAGTCCAAGTTGAGAGCGAGTGGGACGTTTGGGTTGCTGGGTCTTCGTCGAGCGTTGTTGTTAATTGAAGTTTGACTTGCACTTATAACAACACTACCAAAACTCCCACTATTGGTGTTACTGTCACTAGCACTATTATGACGACTGCTACTATTTCTGATGCTTTGGAGATTCAGACTGCTATTATTTCCTCCCGTGGTTCCCGTAATCAAAACTCCAGAAGAAGACGGCTCAGCAAAGCTTCCATAATCAGTCTTGTCTGAGAGTACCACCATTCTGAAATGGAAAATTAAATTATTAATGATAATCTTCATCAAAGATGCAAAACCGAGCTAGTTGAGTGCATAGTGTGCATACATGCTCCACATCTACTGCTACATACTCTGAATAAATCTGCTTACTTCAAATCTTGGAGTTATAAAAGTTTTATAATTATGTTGGCAAATAAAAAGTGTTCTGGAGATGACTCAGCCACAATTTATGCTTTTCGAAATATTATAAGTAAGCTTCATAATTTATTGCCTAACACCTATGTGGAATAATTATCGCGAATATATTTATGTAAGTAACGAGAATGAATTACTTTTGCTTGTACTGATTGCTTGAGAACCAAGTTGCAGGGATTTTGTAATTTCGTGTAATAATTACTCACGACTCCCAATTGAAATTTATCAATGAGTAAAAAAAAGTCCAGCAAATAATCTGCTCGTGATGTGTGAACTATTAGTTATCAATCAAATAATAAGCCCAGTTTACACAGACGGATAAAATAGTATTCTGTCACTCGTGATACAAACACAAATTCCACTTACAACTTATACTCACTTGCTAACACAATTTTTATCTGTTCTGATAGCAAAAATTGATGGCGATGTCTGATAGCTATAAAATAAACAAATAAATCTCCCCTCAACAATTTTGGATGGTCTACAATAATAATTGTGCTATTAAATAAATAAATGAATCAATTGAAGACCGATTGGAGGAGAAGAGAACTTGGGAGCAGAAAAAGAGTAAAGTCAGAACAACTTTACTGCCGAGATTGTAGTAAATCTGATAAATAAAGAGTGGACTGAATAATTCAACAAAGCATAGAATAACATTTAATAACACTCATTCCAAAACTCTGTAAATTGGTCCATTCATCTAATCCTGACTGGTTTAACCCTCTTAAAATAATTCCACTCATTCCTACACACAATAAGTAAAGTCAGCACATGAACTGATGTTGTATGATGAGTCAGCGGAGCCATTTATAATTCCATTGATGCTATTCTCATTTCGCGTTACTTTAACGCTAGTCCGGACAATATCAATAAGCAATTCATTGGTAGGATTTCAAGCCATTTATTCCCACATACCAATTAAATAACAATACAGTAAATCACAAAAACCAAATAAATAAGTCGTGTTGTGGGTCCTTCCTGGAACTATAAAAAAATGTCCAAACCATCGCGAATCTCATGACCATGAGTCATAAATGACTCAAGATTAAGAATCCCCATATTCCAACTTATGAATGAATGAAAAGTATAATTAAAAAAAAACAACAACAAAGATGACTCAAGAGTATTCATTAATAAACTAATCATTACATCATTATGCTGCCGATTGATAACATGTCTCATACAAGAAGATGTTAGATGGTGCCGTGAAAGTACGAAATGTCAAGGCTGGCAAATATTCAAAGATAAAACAAACTTTATGCATGCTTTTGATTATTAATTAAGACAAATAAGGGAGCAAACTGACACTAGTAGACCATTCAGCCTAATAAAGGGAGAAAGTAGAACACAGGAAATGTGAGCCGGCCAATAAAAAGAGAAAAGGTTAGCCAGCTAGAAAAACTTTATCCCAACAAAAAGATTCACGAATTTATATACATATGATGATTTATCAGACAAAAAGGCATTCTATTTTCCTCAACTAGGAGCATTTCACGTCATCATTTCAGTCGTTCACGGGGACCACACCCTTTATCATGATCTATTGAGCTGGAGAACGGAGGTTGTTTCAAGAAGATGAAATTAACCGGCAGTATAATTTGTATATTCGCTTGGCCCGAATTCATTATCTTACTTGAAGCCATTTACGTTTGCAATAAATTTTAGTAATGTAGCTGATAGAACATTTATCACCACATGGTTCTGTTCTAGTTCTATACTTCTACTGGTGACCAGACTTTCCGTAAAATGAGCATCCTTTCATTTTCTTTCGCAAGACGAGTCGACGGACTAAAAATTGTATTACACCCACCACCAGTCTCAAACAATGTAATTGGCTTTATCGATCCTCATGCCACCAACACATAATAATTCAATTTCCTGATGAACAAAGGATTCCATATAGCAACTTTTCTTATTATTATCTTGAAGCAAAAACACGGACAACGGAGGAGGGTAACAACTAACAATAATATCAAGACATACAAGGAAGAAAGAAAGCTTTCGTCTTCCAACGTCATATAATTCATAAATAGGGACTGGGAATTGGGAGGCAAAATGAGAGGTCGATATTTTCCCAGAAGCCCTATTCAACCATTCTAACATAACTTTGGATTTTTACGGGCCTCGTAAATCGAAAGTCAATAAATGAGGTAAAAATAGCCAAAAGCTTTCTCTGGATTTATTTTGAGGTTCTAGTACCATTAGTCCTACAAAGTAACACTCTTTCCATTGAATGGCATTAAAATCCAAGCTATTTTAGTACTCGGACAGATCAGATTACAATGCTCATAACCAAGTTATTAGAAACCACAAATGCAAAACCAATAATCGATTGATTTAGTCGTAATTGTGTGCAAACAAAGTACCACCTAACAATGATAAAAATACTGTAACATGTCAGCTGTCTTGTTAAAGATTAATCGAATGATTTTAGTCCACAACAATGACGGCGAGGGTCATGTCATGAGACTTTTTCCAGTTTTACTCATCTACGTTTAATGCAATTTATGAACGTCCACAGAGAGGAAATGCGTCTTTCAAAGTTGTCTAAATAAGTGTGTTGTGCTTTTCTCTTTATAATGTGTACTTATTTTTGGCAGCTTACTGAAACCCCAAATGCTCATACCATCTTGTCGAAAACATACACATGCACCGAGAAAACATTTATTTTATACATTTGGCGTTTGGCAGGATGTCAAATAGCATATTATGTTGAGACACTTGTTCGAACGCAAATAATAATTATTATTATTATTTAAAAGGCAACTTACCTATATGCAAAATTCTAGTAACAGGTCAAATCCATCAAAACCTCAAAGTTGTTTATAGTAATTCCAGTTCTTTCTTTTCGCCATTTCAGTAATTGAGTCTGAGTTGGGTACAAACTAAAAAGAAGGAGACACAGAAACAAACTCGTTAGAATTTCATTATCCAAATCCCAAACTGCACAAACCGCTAGCTCAAATTACTTAGTCATCAGTGACCACTAAAATGAGGGCTAAAACTAAAACTTCCATCTACATATACCCAACATGATATAACAACTGAATAGATGGAAGCAAATTCCGTAATATAAATTTTTAGTTAACAGCACAATTGACAATAGTTGATGGTAAATTATGCAATGCTTGTGTACTTTTGCTCGGTATTATGTTTTCCTCTCTGTAAAATAGGGACAAAATGAATTTCCAACTTAATAAAATGCTTCCTGATCGCCTTTAAATACATTTGTTCAAAATTTCAAAATAAATATTATCACAACGGTTGAAAGGATGCTTGGTTTTATGTATAACTGATCTTTTCAATAATTTATTTGTCTGGTAGTTTCGCCGAGTTTATACTGTACTATAAATTTTAAAGACTGGGTAATAGTCGACATTGCGACAAGTCGATGGAAAGTAATATAAGTGAATAATTACAAGTCATATAAAATAAAATAATTTTGTTTGATCGATTAGTTCAATTGTGAAATTTTATGTCAAAAGCCCAACAACTTTCCCTTGTTTCGTTGTTTCGTCGTTTCTCATAAGTCACAAACATCATGGACATCGAATTGCAACACTATACACTAATCCTATGTCACGCAACTTTTATGTTATCAATGTCTGGTGAAAATTCCGAAATGGCATCCGTCTTTGGAAGACTTACTATCACGGGAAATCCTAAATTATTAATTTTCTCAACTTCCCTTAACAATACTTGTTGGGTTCAGTTTTGATTTGGTAAAATTAAAATGAAATGTAGAAAGATTGAGAGTGAAAGTGGCTGCAAAAATGTTGTATATTTTATGAATAAATGAATAAATTACTTACGGTGCTATTTCCTTGATAAATTATTAATGTTTGCACAAATAGTATTTTCAACTTCACTCGGCAATTGCCACGATGAAACAAAAATATCCGTCCTTTTGTCACTCGAGTAGTTTACTCATTTTCTTTTAGACTTTCGAGTAAACTTTGGAAGTGAGTTTGTCATTTGGCTGATGATAAAAATGACGACGGAATTGCAAAGTCGCAGAAATATAGTTTCACATTCAATTCACATTTTGCTTAATTAGTAGCCCTCTTTGTTAATGAGTGGTTTGGGAGAGGCGGCGTGAGGTGTGAGTTGGGCACTTGAGGTTGGTGGGGCTTGGGGGCGTGGTGGGGATTTGGTGGAGGACAACAAGTGATAAGCTGATAACTTGCCTTTAAATGCTCCCCGGTTGTGAGTTAGCTAATAAGTGTGCCACTCACCTCCACACCCTCCACCCAAAGAAACACACAAACTTTCTCCAGCAAACTTTCACAACCCATATACCCAAATGCCCATGTCCATGACATGACAATCAAACACAAAGACCAGAGACTTGGTTAAATATATATTCATCAGATTTAGCCTCTTTGTACCAATTAGCTCCAGAGTTGTAACGTGCATTTTATCAGAGCTAAATGCTTGGAATGCATGTTCACGCCAATTTATAAAAGTTTGACTGCATGCATTGTCCGCAGTTTAGTTGAGGTGGGGAGAAAGTTGAAGGTGAGAGCTGGTAGCTTTCTCCATGAATTTGGATGTGCTCTTATCACGCTCTGCTTGGGCAAAACACACTTCATTAAAGATTCAGCAAACGCCGTCTGTTTACCACTCATTCACTGTTTATTTTATTTATCTGATCTTCACAGACAGAATGACCATACTATTTGGGGCTTTTCTCACTTTTTTTTTTACTTTCAGCTAGCACTACATAATTTATATATTGCGGCCACATTCATTATACTATTTGTGAATAAATGTTTCTAATTTGATGTTTTCTTTGTTTTCTTGATTTCATATGTGGTTCTTTTCACCGTCCCACTGTCGTTTGCTTCTATTGTCTTGTTATTGGCAGGTTGGTTTTTGTCAGGAGCTGGGGTCTTTGACATTCCTGTAGCGGATGCGGCCTTTGGGGGTGGAGGCGGTAGTGGGGGATTTTTGGTTATTCCTGTGACAGACACGGATGGGGGGTGTGGTGACAAAGGAGCATTGTTTGCTTTTGCAGAAGAAGCAGAAGGAGCATCAAATGTTGATGGCAAACTGTTCTGATCTCTGGAGAAAACAATGAAATCTTAAATATGTCTACTTACTTATTGATGCATAATAGGCATATTTTCTTACACTGTTCCTTGAGCATTTCCGCCAATCTGACGCTGACTTTTGGCACCCTGACCTTGACCCAAGGGATTTTGACTTTGTCCTCCACCTCGATGTTTGCTTCTGCTGTTGCTCAGACCTCCATTGCTTGGTTGAAATGCGCTTCGTTGATGGTTGGAAGAAAATTGGCTTAGTCCATGACCTCCAGTTGATCTCATGCTAAAACGTTTGGATCGTCTTGTAGACCTTCTAGTTGACATTCTCCTGGTAGACACAACAGAATGTCGTTTGCTAAAATGAACCGGAGGATGGAGAGGAGCTTCAACGTCAACAGGATCCTCAAACACAACTCGATCTTCTTCATTTGGAAGGAGGAGGGACAAGAAGCCTCCAATTAGTTGGATGATCCCAATTCCAGTGAATACCACAAAGAAATCTACAAGCTCTCTCCTATAAAATATGTACATACATAAATTAAAATCAATAGTGTTTTGATTATCTCTCTATATATTATTGAAAACTTACGAAATGATGGCCACAAAGACACAGATTATGAAAACACCAATGGCTTGAAACCATAATATGATTCCCCAACTTTGATCCACCCAATGTCTTGGTAGAGTCAAAATCGTCAAACGTGGTATCGTGCAAACAATTAACCCTTCAATCACACCCATTATTGCACACCAAACAATGATCCAGCCATAAGTCTCAATAAAGGGTATAACAATCCAAAGAACTCCAGAGCCTATACATTGCAAATTGAAATTGTACAATAGGCAAAGCAACTAAAGCAAAGCAGGAATTATTAACAGTATGCTGAACACTCACCGATGACCCCAACCATGAATAATATTCTGTTGTATGCAAATGTAAAATCCGTTCCAATTACAACAATTACTCTTCCAACAATGGATGCAATACAAAGGATAGTAATGTACCAAGGAGAAAGCAAGGCTGGAATTGTCTCTGCATACGCCAAAATGAAAAGATATGGAGCATAAATAGCCATTGTTGCAATCATCACACAAACTCCCCACAAAATGAATGAGAAATCAGACCACAAGGCAATATCGCATACGCAAACACACAGATCTGCAAAAAAAAAGAAAAAAAAAATACATTATTTTACAGAAAAAAATACAAGTACGCACATGATCGTGCATCCTCTGATTTGGGTGCATGTCTTCTAATCTTGTCTCTTTTTGCAGCTTCTTGAACAGATTCTTTGATTTCTTGGTTTCTGTATAAATGAGATTTTTTGAACATTTGACTGTCATCTTGAGTAACGAGTCCGTCATCGATGATAAAGTCTGGAAATATATGAGTAGCCGCAGCAAATATAAGTACGATCAAAGCAAGAGACAATCTTGTCCACCTGTAACTGACCTACGGGGAAATTTGATTAGTCTTACACAACAACAGTTCATTAAAAATGCGTATGTACGTGTTTGAGGAGAAAGAAGGAAAACCAATACAAAGCAATGGTTCCAATGCTTCCACCAATCGATACAATCAGCATTGCAACAGCCAGGTTTTTTCTGAACAGATCTCTGCATTGTGAGACAAACATTAGCAATGATTTTTCAATGATGAAAAGTTTGTTACCCAGCTAATGACATGGCGGATGCATATGCCTATCAAAATATTTTTAAGAAACAATTGTCATTAGTGTGTCAAGCCAAGAGTTGACTTTTACTTGCCAACCCTCCCCCGATCCCAATGAAAACAATGTTTGCAATGTAAAAGACACTGAAGTGAAAGGTGAAAGCATCAATCATAACTCCAATGAAAAATATGAGCATTCCAAACAAGGCAGTTTGCCTGTGCCCAACCCATCGAATTAATACTACTGCCAAACAGGAAGTCTGTCAAATAAAACGATTTTATTAAAACCCCCAAAATGTTGAGAATTTTTTTTAAATGGGTTTTGTTTTACTTTGATTAGTACAGCATATGTTAGTCCCATTGTGAAACAGATTTCAATGAATCCAATGCCGTATACGTTTTGGATTACAGAAATGTAAATTCCAATACAGTTGAGGTATCCAATGATGATGGCAACTATGAGCATGGCCATTACGCACATGACGAGATACTTTGGCTTATCGAATCCCTCCGGAGGCTCTCCAGGCTCATGTTTATCCCCTGGGTGCAATTCAGGGGACAAAGATGACGATTGTTGCGTAGTCTCCTCGTCAAGCTCCTCAAAGTGTCCACCATTTTGCCTTAAACTTTTTCTAATGCTTTGTCTAATCTCTCTCATACTTTTTCTACTTTCTTCTTCGTCTTCTTCATTGGCCTTACTTTTTCTACCACTACTTCGTCTAGGTTTAGGATGTCTACCTGACTAAATTAAATGTCAATCATGTCAAAAGAAGTCGAATGCATGACAATTTTGCACACCTCCGTTGCTCCCGGCGTGCAGGGGTCAGTGTCAAACAAATAGTCCTGCAAAATCTCTGTGGCCCTCACGTCCTGCATCCCATAACCACCCGGTGGTCGCGACATGCTGAAGGTTGTACAAAAATGAAAATAGTAAAGATGAAAGCGACAAAACTTGAGATGAAAGCTATGCAAAGTTATTGTTTATTTATAAAAGGGGATTTTCTGAAATATTGTGAGGAACAAGTAGTTAGAGGTAACAATGCATTTGTAAATGGAGGAGATGAGGAGGAGATGGAGGAGAAAGTTGTGATGAGGAAGGAGAGAAAGCTTGTCGGGAGAAACCCGAAGAATGTTGAGTTTGTTGACACACATGTTGCTTGTGGTCTATGTGATAGTGGCAGATAGAAGTAGAAGTAGCACACATTATAGCTCTACAATTCATATGATCACATTGATCACCACAAACAATTAAATTATTCTTTAGCCCACTGACCAACAGTTTTTAATCCTTTTAACTTCCATTGTTGTTATTAAATAACGTTGCTCATTCTTCCCACGCATTATCTTATTGCTCAAACAAAAAGGTACGAAAATTACTAATTACTATAACCTCAATTGATTTGAACTTCTGTTTCGGTGTGTCATGGTCATGCATCATGCATGATGCAGAGTAATTTAAAGAGTGACGTATTTAGCCTTTTTGATGACGCCAATGAGTGAGTGATCAATGTCACACGTTTGCTAAACATTTAGTTTCTTTTTCATTATTTGCTGAATCAGAGCCGCGATTTTAATTCTGACAATCAGATAAAATTATTTGTTTAGTAGATAGTAGATTGCAAAAGTAATTGTAAAAACATTTGCAATTTTCAGTTGGAATGTTTCCATCTGCGCCTGGGGCGTCTCCCATGGGGAGCTGTCCTTATCCAAATCAACAACAGGGCCCTTTTCCAGGGGCTCCTCCTTTGGGGGGATTTTCAGCCCAGGGGCCCAGTCCCCCTCAGTTCACCAACTTCACCAGCCCAGCCACACCCGTGGAACTCATAATCTCAGCAAAGTAAGCATTTTTTTACCATCGCCAAATTAGTAATAATTATCGTGACCATGCATCGATGCATCATCATAAAATTGACATAAATTTGGGTAAAAACGTTTTAAACGTTACAAAAACATTGAACTTGGGGCTTGTTGCGACAGTGGGAAAACAAAATTCGTTAAGCGGACGAGTTCTGGCCGCAATTAAAATTTAACTGCACCATCTCGTCGGTAATATTAACGGTAAGGATTTTAATTTAATTTTATCCCGACACTTGTTGAATTTTAATCCCAATTTGCTTTTAGTTTCAAGATGATTATTCCCGTAAGATGCTTCACGTGCGGAAAAGTGATTGGGAACAAATGGGAAGCATATTTAGGACTGTTGCAGGCAGAGTACACTGAAGGGTAATTTATTTACTCAATTAATGGGAAGTATGTTTCAATATGTTTGCAATTACGGCTTCTATTGTTTTCAGTGACGCTTTGGATGCTCTTGGGTTGAAACGGTTTTGCTGCAGACGAATGTTGTTGGGACACGTGGATCTTATTGAAAAACTTCTTAATTATGCCCCACTGGAAAAATACAACTGAATTACATTATTTTGCTTTACTATTATTTTTGTAAATTATGTACTGCAGTATTTATAAGTTTAGTTTTTGTATAAAGTAAATTCTGCAGTCTTTTTAATTGAATAAACAGATTGATGCTGAGCTAATAGCTAATACGTGAGAGTTGTATCAAAATGCAACTGATCCTTTTTTATTATTATCTGTTGCACTTTGTTATCACCTCATTTTTCCTGACTGATTCAGTCAGTAACCAACTCACATAGCGAGTGCTGTGCATATTACATATTAACGCATATATAGAAAGATCATTAATTTGAAATGTCTTCCAATGTTCTTCCAATTCCTGGTCCGCATTTATTAGGACCAACAAGATTAACAGTTCTTGTTGAAATTCAAGTATCATGCAGGTGTTATCTTTTCATGTCCCTGATTCGATATATTCTTAAAATTGTATTTTTTTTGACAGGAATCTTTTGGACCGGGATACTTTTTCAAGGTGTGTATTTAAAGTAATTGTTTAAATGTCATTTTAAACTAACAATTAAATTTATTTATTTTTCAACAAGATCTGATCCCGTTTGCGTCCTTTACCAAAAGGAATTGAGAACTAACCAATACACGGAGATTGGACGAACGGAACAAGTCAAAAATTGTCTTGATCCCACTTGGAATACAAAATTCACTGTAGATTATCGATTCGAAGAGAGGCAAGTCCTCAAGTTCGCTATTTATGATTGGGATGGAAAAGCTTTTGCTTTGGACGCCCATGACTTTCTTGGAAGTTTGGAGTGTTCTCTGGGAGAAATTGTTGCAGCTCCATTAAAAAAGGTATTATCAACACAAATGTCAGAAATATATTAAAGTATAACAATTCAATTTCGTTTGTTGAAGTTTGAAAGGAAATTGGAGTTGCCTCAAGGCTTTAGTGGAAAGTCTTCATCCATTGTTATTTCTGCAGAAGAAATTGGCACAAACAAAGAAATACTGCACATGAAAATGAATGGAAGGAGTTTAGATAAGAAGGCAAGTTCAAAGACGAAATCTTTTTAAATTATTCGAATTCATAAATATTTTTAATTGGCATTTATTTATAGGATCTCTTTGGCAAATCAGACCCTTTTGTCAGAATTTCCAAGAAAATGGACGATGGATCATGGACAAATGTTCATAAAACAGATGTAATTAAAAACACTTTAAACCCAGAATGGCAACCAATTTCCATTCGAGTGGCTTCGTTGACAAGTGGAAATCCAGAAAGAATGCTACGCTTCCAAATTTATGATTGGAATTCAAACGGAAGCTCTGACTTTATTGGAGAATTCGAAACAACATATACTCAGATTCAGCAAGGTATTGTTTTTTTTTAAATATAAAATTAAAACCTTTACCACTAAATTCATTATCGATTTTTAAAATAGCTGTAAAGGAGAATAAGGCCAGTTTTCCAGCAATCAATCCCAAAAAGCGTGATAAGAAAAAAAGTTACACAAATTCAGGAATCATAAATATCGAATGGATTCGAATTGAAAACGATTTAAGTTTTCTTGATTACATTCAAAGTGGAGTTCAATTGCACTTTACGGTAGCTGTTGATTTCACAGCATCAAATGGTGAGAAAAATCTAATAATTGTAATTGATAATATATCTACTCTTTACTCTTTAATATCATTGATTTCAATATTTTCAATAGGCGACCCCAATAATCCTTCAAGTCTTCACTATAGGCATCCCCAATTTGACAACCAATACTCGCTTGCTATCAAAGCCGTTGGTGAAATTATTCAAGATTATGATTCAGATAAATTGTTTCCAGCTCTTGGCTTTGGGGCCCGTTTGAATTCGTCAGCAGCAGTGTCACATGAATTTTTCCTCAACGGAAGTCATGACAGTCCTTTCTGTCAGGGTGTTGCTGGAGTGCTTGAAGCATACCATCGGTCATTAAACACTGTCCAACTGTACGGCCCAACATACTTTGCTCCAGTTATTAACCACGTCGCCAAATTTGCTGCTTCGTACCAGGATGGAAAGAATTATTTTGTCTTGTTAATTATTACTGACGGAATAATATGCGGTAACAAAAAAAAACAATACATTTACACGATACATTTACGTGATTTGTAATATTTTTTTGGATCGTTTCAAGATTTGGATAGTACCAAGGATGCCATAATTTCGGCATCAACTCTACCTATGTCTATCATCATCATAGGAGTTGGGAACGAAGATTTCTCAGCCATGGAATTCTTAGATAGCGACGGTCGAGTTTTGCGTCATAATGGAAGAGCCGCAGCAAGAGATGTGGTGCAATTTGTAGGTATGTTAATAATGGAGACTTTTTTTAACTATCTAATTTACATTTGAGAAACTGAGATATGCTTGTATGCTGAGATTACTCGAGATTTGTGCAAATGTGAATACTGTGATTGTGGAGTTTGGGTTCTTTTTCTATTTCAGAAATGAGAAAATACATGAGTCAGCAGGGCTATGGTTATCATCAACAGAGCAGTGTTTATAGTAAATCGGAGCTGGCAAAAGCAGTATTGGCAGAGCTTCCTGATCAATTAACCGGTTGGATGAAAAAGCTCAACTCTTGTCCAAGGATCTAAAATTCAAAGAGCTTTTTAACTTTCTGTCCAACATGTTCAAATGTGTGTTTCCAAATTGCTTTTTTAAACCATGTTTAAATGCAAAAGAAAACATTATGAATGAGGCGTATTGAACAATTTAATTATTTATTTTTTCAATTTCAGAACTCCAAAAGTTTGTCACATTGTACGGAAACAATCAAGTGGATACCAAAGCCATACTTGCAAAAGAAGTATTGGCAGAGATTCCTGAACAATTGGTGCACCAAATGAAGCGAATTCATGGATTAGTTACTGCAGTATAAACTCTTGAAATTGTTGAAACTATTTTAATATTGTCTTATATTGTTCTTGACCACGCAAATTACTGAAATGACATTAATTTTAAACATTGCATTTTTTCTTGAATTTTATCCAAAAAGAGCTTCTTCTGTGTATCCTGAAATTACATTTCCAATGGAAATTTTCCAGATTCCTGTATTCCTGTTTTGTTTTACCGATATTTTATGAAATAAATTTTGACGTATCATTACTACCTCTGTGAAATTGTATAACTTATTAATTAACATCGTTTCATGTAACGTCTTTAAAGTCTCAAAGTCCCCATTAAGTAAACCGGTCCTCATTTCATTCACGTTAGTTTTGACTTGACGTTTGTTGAATGCTGAATCAACAATGTTGATTTGTTTAAAAAAATAAAATAGAGATTTTAGGACACACCCACAACAATAAAAACTAATAAAAAGAGTATGAACTTGGGGGACAGTGACGCGGCGTCGGTGGCCAACTCTTCTGGGGTCCGTCGTTTAGAGGGAACACGACGAATCGTCGAGTCAACGTTTGATTTTGAAGGATGGAAAATAAGCGTTCTAAAAAGCCCGATCCTTCCTTCAAATTGCTACTGCGACATTCTGGACGAACAAAACACCAAGGGCGTCTGTCTCGAAACGGGAAAACCATTTGATGTCAAAGATAAACTGATTAAATGCCAAGTTTGCAGGTAGGTACACAACGTAAACGATTTTTAATTCATTTTAATTTTTTTAATTGTTATTTGGCAGGTATGGCGAAGAGATTCCATTGAAACATTTTCCAGAGATGGTTTTTCCAGACAACATACTTTATTTGGAATATAAAGTATCGGGATTTGTGCTAATGTTCAACACTTTGGACGCCATGAAACTCATGTCAACTACAGATACAAATTCTGTCCGTGTGGCAATGGCTGAAGCGTGGCAGGCATCAAAGTAACACTGTCGTCGGTTTTTCGGTGGCTTATGGATTGAAATATAATTTATTTTAGAGTTGAAATGGGACTGCCTAAAGATATCCTGCACGATTTCAATTGGACTTTTACTACAGAATATCAAGGAACAATTAAAATGAGGGACAACTCTGACAACAAGATGAATATTGAAATGGACACTCCCGATCGGCTGAATATTAATAAATTGATGCAAAAGGAGGAAATATTATTTTTCGAAGAAATTACTCTTTTTGAGGACGAGCTACATGATAATGGAATCTCTAATTGTAGCATCAAAATTGTACGCATAATATTTTTTTTAAATATATTTTTTAATAGAATTATTTTCTTTGTATTTTAGAGAGTGATGCCATCCGGATTCTTTATTCTTTTAAGATACTATTTGAGAGTTGATCATGTAATGGCCAAAGTATGTGATACGCGAATTCATTACGAGAAAGAAAATGAATATTTCCTAAGGCAGTATCAAGTGCGAGAGGAATCTTTCAAGAATCTTAGCAATCTGGATCCTCATATTTTTTCTGACATAAATGCTTTGTACAATCATTTACCTTTGAAATCTGAAATTACCGAAAAAGTTTTTATTGTTCAGTAAAATAGTAATAAAAAATGTTTTATGATTTTTCTCAATTCGCTGGAATTTATTATTGGGTATTTCTATTTTTGTATCTTTCACAATAAGTTTTCTAATGCCTTACATCTTATAATTTGACTCTCTTGTTTAATATTTTTTGAAACTAACTTCGATATTTGCTTCTTCCAATTTTATGATTTTACGACGAAATTTTATAAATTATATCACGGCACATAAAGATCATCTCAGGCTATTATAAAACAGAACAAGTTCGGATTTTGTTTAGATTATATAATACGCATGCATTCAAAAACGACAATATAGACGCTATCTACTATGGCTTATAATGTTCATAAGGAACAAAAAAAAGTTTTACAATCCATAATAAATAGTAAGCTTATCAGAGACATAAGATTTGTAAACGTTATATTAATTAAATTAATGTAAAGTAATACTAATGATCTCGACGAACCGTTTTACTTCTAGCAAAATATATATATAAATGTCCAGTTATTCAACGTAAAATTAGCCATTTCAAACAAGGTAATAATAATACTCTTTTAAATATTTGCATTATTGCCTTTTTTGATTATCTAGGCGATGTTTTATTAATATTTCTACTTTTGTTGCTAAATAGGCTGCTGAAAGGCAAATGTGTTATTTCTTTGGATTATCATGCCAAATTCAGCAATTTTCTCACTAAATGAGTTTTTGGTTTTTAATGCCTCTTTCATTGCATGGAATGTTTTATTATTCACTCATTTTTTGTCACGTTGTTTCAAATCTCAGAAACTAGAAACTTGAAAGAACCACAGGGGTCGGAAAGATTTGTAAATTATTGTAGTAACTCATAAAATATTCATTTTCCGGTTTTCTAGCGATGTGAATGAGGTTCATGGTCAACACAAGCACCATTGTTAATTATTACATGATTGGCGATAATTGTCTACTACTAGCTATAGTTTTTGGATGGGACGATTCCTTTATCCGTTTGTGTGTCATTTAAGAATATAATATAGAATCAGATCAACCTTACTAACTAACGATGCAAAAAATTAGCACTAATAAATTACAATTATGTCAACTAATGATGGCGAGGTTTGTGTCCGGGATTGACGAATTTATAATGGCTTAATAACGGAAATGATTAATGCCTTGTTAAAATAGCCTCCCCTGTAAAAAAAATAAATAAAAATATATTAATTAGTTCATGATTTATCCATTTCATATGCTTAAAATGTGCAAAAAATAAATAATTTTTTTAAAAAAATAATCTTTTTTGCATTCATGCAAAATTCATGCCATCATATAAACTAAAAATACCCAAAGCGATTTTTAACTTGAGTACGAAAAACATATAGACAAGCGAAATTGCTTATAAAAATGAAATCTCACACGACAAAGTTTTTACACCCACCACATCCTACTCCTTTGTTTTCAGAGATATTGTTTAAAAAGACAATTATCAATAAACCTTAAAATGATGTGTTTTGTCAATGATTTAACTTACTGTTGTGTTTGCAGTTGCTCCCTTTGCGGTTTTTGCAGGAGATGGAGACCAATTTGACTTCATCGTTAAAGAATCGGCTAAAGAGGCTAAAGAACTATCTAAATCTCCCGTGAATAACGGTTTTGAGGTTGCGGATGCTGCAGTCGGTTGGGCTGCACCATATCCAGACTGTTGAGGCGTCAAAATTGATCCAAAGAAATCAACTGCAAAAGGAAAACAATCTGTGTTTCAGAAACTTGTTGAAAAATAAAATGTATATAACGAAAATCATAAGATAACAACGTAAACGTAAAATTTTACCACAAGAAAATAAGAAAATAAGCCAACAACGTAAAAATCAGTTTCAGTCTACCTGACTGTTGCTGTTGAGGCTGTTTCGTAAAAGTTTGTGGAGTCGAAGGAGGAGGGGGTGGTACTGTGAACACGGTTCAAAATTGTTGAGGGTATTTATCATGTCTGATATGTCAGGTCATCTCAAATATTTTTCGATATATTTAAGAAAGAAATAATCATAACATGAAACATGCTATATTCTCTTACCTTGATCTGTATTATTAGATCCGAAAACATTATTAGTTGTCCCAAAAGGTTGCTGAATTGTTGGAGGTTGTTGTTGTTGTTGGAAAAATTGCTGTTGCTGTTGTTGACCTCCTCCCATTTGCATTCCACCCCCCATCGGTGCAAATCCATTTCCACCGAATCCCCCAGCTTTTTGTTGAGGGGCGGCTGGGGATGAAAACATGTCTGCAAATGGATTTGATGAAGAGCCTCCAGCAGCTCCAAATGCATTATTTGATCCATTTGTAGTTCCATTAGTACCATTTGAAGAACCAAGACCAAGTGACAGCAAATCATCTAAAGCAGACTGTTTTGGAGCTGGAGCTGGGGAACCAGAAAAGAGGTCCATAATTTGTTGATTTTGTGATGTTTGTTGAGGTGGCGTAGAGGATAAAAATGGATTTGTTGCTGCTGCTGCAGGATCTACAAATTAAAAAAAAAACATTACTATAAAATGTTCTTCCAATCCACCATCATTATTTTTACCAATTTTTTGTTCTTTAAATTGATTTAATGCAGCTTCTTCTTCAGCAAGAATTTTTTGTTTCTCATCGGATGCAATGAATGCTGTCTGAGTAGAACTAAATGAGGAAACATCCACAGAATTTTGTTTTGATGTTGAATTTAATTTTCTTCCTTCCAACGTAGCCAAGTGTTGTTCTAAAGCCTCCAACAGTGAGCTGGGGGCTTTTGTTAAATCAGGAATTTCCCCTTTGTCGATACCAACAGCCTCTGCAACCTGAAATTAAAATGAAGGCTCGTGGTTTTGGGTTTTGCATAATTTTAAAACTATCTAAATATAATGTTTTTCTTTCTATACCTTTAAGAAATCTGAAACTTTATCCATCCGAGTCAAAAACTTTTTGTAATAGTCCAAAGCATCTCGTGCACTTTTCTTATTCATTGTAAAATATTTTTCCAATAAATTAATAACTGCGTCGTTGTATGTGGCAAAAAGCCTGATTAAATCACGAAACAACAGAGAAAACGCGACTCTCATTAAAGAATTGCGGTGAATGTCATCGGCGGATGGGTCAACCTCCAACAAGGAATCCATTTGCGTTTGGAGAACAGGGAAAGTTTTTAACAATGGATCTGTCCCCATTGTTCTAAGAGTCCCATCTTCTTTCCTATAATACATATAAAAAAGTTACTCAGCAAGGCTTTGATTTTACATTCAAAAAAACATACCCTCGCTTGACTTTACAGAAATCGAACGCCATTGTCCTGTAAGATAGTGCTTTCTCATTGATATATCTTGCATATCTTCGTACAAATGGAGACACTTCATATCCTAATAGAGAAAAAAACAATATTGATTTTTAAATTTTGAAACGTTTGTATTTTAAAACGCGTAATAAAAACATGCATTATACATAATTTAATTATGTACATATAGATAGGTTAAATAGGTGAATAAAATCATAAATATACTAATATACGTGCTAAAACTAATTCAACAAAGTCTATTTGTTTTCAAAAAAAAATGTTTCAAACTTGATTATATTAGAGTCTTTTTTACCGATTCTTGGGGCCCCAGCCACTTTATAGCAATAATAAAAATAATCAAACACATCAATTTACATGTATGTTCAAGTATAAGTCCACATATTTTTTCGATTTGCATAAAATAATGTACCTTGTGGATTAGCCTTGTCCAAGAAAGACTGCAGTTGAAATGTGCAATTGCTGGAGGCCAAATACTGTGTAAATCTCTGAAATTTACAAATGAGGAATTTGACACACCTTGTTAGCAAGCAATTAACATTTTAAAGAAATACCTCATTTCCGTAGCACATTAGATGATGTGTTGTGACAAGAGCTTTCAAAACTACGACCCAATTTGTATTTTGTGACCTTTCCAACAAGAAATTTGCTAGTTGAAGAATTGATACGTTAGGTTCATTCGTACAATGTATCAAATCTGCAAATAAAAAAAATAAATCGATAAATAAATAAATAGTCACAATTTACTTGACTTACAATCGAGATGTTTTTTCTTTGGTGGAATAGACTCTTCTGTTGTGGCCTTACAGACGGCTTTTGCCAGTCCCTGTCCAGCCAAGGAATGTTTTGCGGCAAGAAGCCGGTCACTTATTGTCTGTCCCGTCGCCATTTTATTCAATTTTTATTAGAGATGAGTATAATATGATAAAAATCTCTCAAATGGAAAAATTCACCCAGATTTCGGACCCGACTGTTGAACTCTGTAATATCAAAAGTACATATATCACCTCTCAAATTTCCAGTTTCTACACGATCTGGCAAATATCACGGATATTTATTCCAGCAAGAGTTCCAAAATGAAATGAGATATCAAGGTTTATTAACAACAACTAACTAATAATACTGCACTGCCGGTTGAACTATTATTAATGTCGGTCAAGTGAGTAGTTTGTAGTGGTGATTAAATTAATGTGGTATTTATGCAGCTGAATTACAGGACGACTCCATGAAAATGTGTCTTGTCCAACGCCCACTATTTAGTTTCATACTAATTTTACATAAATGCTGTCTAAATACTTGACCAATTTACCAAAAATAGATTAAAGTTCACTCACTTTAAAAATTATCACTGGACTCTTGAAAATATGCGACAGAAAACTAAAGAATTTATCACAAACTATCACTGCAAGGCTAACAATCAAATCGATCTCTGTCTAATTGTACAACAAGAAAAAAGATACGGAAAATGAGAAAACGAGTTTGATCTGATCATGCATTTACCTTTAATAATACATAAATTCACCTGTGCCACAAAACTAGGATCCTATAATATGCTACGTAGCTATGTTTCATGATAATGGATGCTTCATTTAAACACAATGTAATGCAGCCATTCACCATTGTAATGACGATTACTCTCTGAATTGAGATTAGCCTTCTCTCAGAAACATTTTATGCACGGATGTAAAAATGTAAATCCACTGCATGCAATCTCAAAATTAAAATGATCCAAATAGTAAAAAAAATGACACAAAAACTCTTATTTATGGGCGTTTTATGCTTAATAATGTTTGATTTAATCCAAACAATAATTTTTTGAGAAATGGAAAATTAATCAGATATTATATTGATATTGACTTGTTTAAACAGAGTTAAAATTGAAAGCATAATTTTAATTATATTTTTGTTATACTATTATTGAAAATTAATTGATTGTTTTGATGAATTTTAAAGGGAGAAAGTTGTTCAACTTTTAGCCAAATATGTTAAAATGCCTGAGATTTCATTCAAGTCTGAGGGTGAAAGTTGACTTACGAAGGGGAAGTTAGTTAGTTGTCCTTTCTCCGGCGTTTGGTTGGGCTGTTAAAAGTAGTTGCTAATTGTGGTTTGGCTGGCTACGTCTCCCTCCCTCACCTTCCCTTACTTCCGTCCTGTGCTGGGAGTGAAAGAAAGGAGTTTCTGCTCT
>JAQIXN010000766.1:0-29020 GCA_034698145.1 Proisotoma minuta
AAGACTAACGTTCTCAAAATTAGTATTTTTTTTAAGATTAATAATAATTGAGGAACAGACCTTTTAACCCAACTACTTTTAAACTCCAATGCTATAATTTCCAAATTCTCAATTTCCACGTCGTTAATTTCAATTTTAGACTGATGAATTGAAGCAATTCCCTTTTGTTGGACGAAATCTCCCCTTCCTCCGAAATTGGTTCTTGCAATGTTCTCAACAATCAGGTCCACTGTGTGTTGGCCATTGTTTGTTACGTTCAGAGGGATTTCACGGATACTAATAATAATTTTTAATATCAGTTGGCATTTTTGAACATGAATTCAACATTGCACTCACTTGTTATACAAATATTCTTGTGGTCCATGTGTAAATCCAGTGTCAATTAGCTCATTGTCTATCAGAATTTCTGCAAAGTCCCTTGGCCACGAAACCTGCAAAAATTTCCACTCGTAAAAATTTAGCTGATTCTGGCATTCTAGATAATTTCTTACTCTGTAACGATCTTCAGCATTGATTATGCTTTCTTTTCTGTATACAATATATCCATAACTTTGCCCGTTTCCGTTATTTATAGGGAGATTTTCCATTGAGACTGCTTTCTCTGATTGAACCTTGTGACTTTGAGGGACTCTGTCAATAATGTCCGAATAGGACAGATAAGTCTGGAGACCCATTCGAGGGTACGCAGCCTTTACGCTCTCAGAAGGACGCAGAGGTTTACGCAATCTTGGATTTTCATATTGAGAAATCAACGAAGCAGCGTATTCATATTTTAATGTATAGTCTCCAGCTTCGGATAATGGAGAGTCATAGTCTACAAATACATGGCGAAATATTTAGCACATGCTATAATTTGTACTATCCTGTACCATAACTTGTGATGTCTGATAGAATATAAGGGGGCTCCCCAATGTTATTAGCCCCAGCCATAAATCCAAAGTTCGTTCCCCCGTGGAACATGTAAAAGTTAACAGATCCATTAAATCTTTGAAAAATTGTGGTCAAAACATCTCGAAATTCTAAAAAAAAAATGTTTAAAAGTCTTGGTCATAATTTGAAAAACGAGTCTATAGGCCAATTGCATACGTTCTGGATCAGATCCTCCGTGTCTATCATCCAACCAGTGAGAAAACCAACCGGACCAAAACTCCATGGCCATCACAGGCATATTCGGCTGAACCTCAAGAAGTCGTCCTAAAATTGAATCTGGATTGGATTGGAAGTTAGCCGTTTGAAGCACGCCCGGAAGAGTTCCACCCATTCCATCCCCCCCAAATGAATTATCTAAAGAAGGGAGAGCTGAAGTATGAGTAATTGAGTAAAAGTTTGAGTACCTGAAGTGAAATGTAAGGCAGTGAGACCATTGTCAAGAAAGACTTGTTGAACAAACTCCAAATATTCCTTGTCCTTGGGATTAAATGAATTGTACTCGTTCTCAATCTAAACAAATATGTTTTCAGTTTGGAATGTTATCTAAATCACAAAATTTTATATAAAAATACTTGAGCTGCGATAATTGCTCCTCCATTTGTAAACTGCAAATCCACCACTTGAGGCAGCAAAGCATCCAAAAATATTTTAACTCGATCGAGATATGGTTGGTAATTTTCTCTAACTCTCATTTCAGGATCACGTTGCAACCAACTCGGCATACCTTTAATCAATTAAAGAGCTATTGTTTGATAGATAACATTATGACTATTTATAGAGACCAACCTCCGTAATCCCATTCGGAACAAATGTAAGGACCAGGTCTGAATAGAACTAAAAGATCTTCCTCCTTTGCAATTTCGATGTAGCGTCGAATGTTGAGGAACTCTGAGAAATCGTTTGTCCCATTTCCAAAGTCAAATTCCCCCATCATTGGCTCATGTAAATTCCATGATACATACGTTTCTACAATTGGAAATGTATTAACTCCTGCAATAATTAGCTAATTTTTAGCATAAGCTCACCAACAGTATTTGCCCCAGATGCCCGAAGTTTCCTCAGTCTGTCTCTCCAAAGAGCAGGGTGGACTCGGAAATAATGTATAGCTCCGGAGATAATTCTAATATATTTCCCATTGAGGCTAAAATAATTAAAAAAAAAAAAAAAAGATTAAAATCGCGAAAGTGAAGTTTGCTGTCAAATCGATCAATCTTACGTAAACTCGTTGTTTGCTGCAACAAGTCCGGTTGGATTTGGAACGTCTTGAAAATATTCGTAAACTGAGAGTCCTTGGCCACCAATTTTCCCAACTGCTACCGCCTGCAAACAATCAAATTGAAATTGTATTATTTTCTTTGAAAGAGGTTTATTCTTAAATAGTAGTCTAATTCTTGTACCAATATGGCAAACTGAAAAATTTTGCAAACTTGCATCTCTACAAAAGGGTTGACCTATGCAACTGAAAATCTAACCTGTTTTCAATCTCCTTTTATACTGAATCCGGATTTTTTCCATAATTGGACAAAGACTTAAGTCTCGTATCTTCTTTATCAGAATCATCAATCAACTAATTGTGACAGTTTGTCTTTGTTGAAACAATTATCTAACTCGATAACAGAGTGTAACATCATCAACTTTGTGCATATTCTGGGTTAAAATTTTAAATGAAGTCAACATGCCCTCCAGTTACTTATTGGATGCTTCTTAATGAAGCATCTAATTAGTTTACAATATCAAAACAAAAACAAATCAAGTATATTGCGAGATAACTTTTCCTATCTTATTTACCATCTTTAACCAGCAAAGACCAATCTTGAGCTATTTTCGTCTGTTGTAACAAATATTGCTTTGAGCACTCTTTGTGCCTTCTCAATTATGGATTTAGTGGCACTTTAGTTCATTGTTATTGCCATTATTACAGCAGCAGGCAGTTAAAATAAATGGAAATGTCTTCCACTCAAATCGGCTGCTGGATTGAGTGAATATTACCTTGTCAAGTGGATTAAATATAGTTTAACTCATATTAATTATTATTAACCATCTTTACATGCAACACGAGTTATAATGTAATGTTACTCAACTACAGGCTGAAATAATTTAAAGTTGCATGGTTAGGAAAACAGAAGGCAAAAATATTTATCATTTGGATGCACGAGTATCTGAAATAATTTATAGTTGTCGCTGTCACATTTAAAGAAAACTTTAATTTTAACCACGCCCATAATGCAACAATGTTTTGTGTTTTCTAAAAGATGCTTCCTGCAACAATCAATAAAAGAATCAAAAAGCTAAATGTCCGTCGTCATTATCCTAACGAGATGGTAAATAATTTGATGTTGGAGCAATTGATGCCTGTAGGGTCCATCAGTCGTAAATATGTTCATTTTTAATTAGATAAACAGGCCTGGGTATAATCATTGGGTAATTTGAATATTTGTATGATTAAGCCATCCTAATCATATAAAATATCACAAAGCCTTCTGCTTCGAAGAATCTCATTTTTCAAATACAACTTTGGCTTGAGGGCAATAGCCAAAGTTACCTTTTACGGGCAAGAGTTTTGAGATGGGATCAACTTGTGAATACCAACCAATAAATCCATTCATCCACCAACTTTATGCAGTCGATTGCAACGCAAAATTCACCAGAGGCGTCAGTCAACAATGATTTAAGATTCGAGGGAGGAATGTTAAAACAAATCGTCATTACAAAGAACATTTTACTTACACCACTTACGTGAGGAGTCATTATATGATTGACTCCATTCTCCTTCTTTTGTAACAATCTCTACAAGTCTGAGAACATTGTAAAATATAAATCACTTTATTGCACTGCAATTGACACCCCAACACCAAAATTAAATGGCACACTCATCCACATTTATTTACGTACATCTACATTGTCTCCGATTTAGAGTAATTGTGTGTCCAATTCAATCCAATCTCCATCCAATGCAGTGCAACATAGCAAACGAGTGTGATCTGCAGATGAGAGATCATGACTTTAGAAATTTTATGGTGTGGCATAAACCAAACACAATTCGACTTGGCAAAATTGTATTCCAAATTCCAACTGAGCATTGTCTGGAAGGATTTCCACGACATGCAATAAGTTGCCTGCACTCACGCATCATCCTCCCCACTTACAATAACGAGATTTGAAATTGAAAAGTTGTATACTGCCCAATAACAATAATAATGTATGCAACAGTTAGGATCAGCCAAGAAAAGTCAAGCTATAGAAGAGAGTAATGAATCTTTTATTCATTGTTGATTGCCAGAGGTAGTCAAGTTAAGCAACGTGGCTAAGAAACAAATTCCCTCTGAATACTCAGCACTTGCTTCTTTCGTTCCCGGTAAAGACGCCGGCATTTACGTTAAATTGCATAGAAAATCTACGTTTTCAGTGTTTTCAACAGGTTTGCCAAAATGCAGATTTGGAAGAAGGAATCATTAATCAACAAATTGCTAGAGTTGAAGTTGACGTCTTGAATATTTGTTTTTATAGTGGTGAAGTTGATCTGCCAAGAAACCAAAGTGCTCTAATGGAATTACAACCAAGCTTAGTTTTTTTCAAGCTACGGAAATAAGTTTGCAAACATGTCCTAAACTATAAATGTAAACAAAAGTGCAGCATTTTCCGCTTCAGTTCCAAAAATGCTGTTTCTGTCATCCGGATGGAATATGTAATATGTTCTGTTCGAAACTACAAATGATAAGTTGCCATAATTCAATCTCCTTCTTTTCCTCTGGGCTTGTATTTACGTAATATATGACATCGAATAAAATATCATGTAGTAATTATGTATTCTGTTCTGTTTTACAAAAACCAAACACGAAATGTTAGTGTAATCAAGTGAAAATTTGCGGTGCTAAATTTTGTGAAAAAGTGCAACAGTTTTATGCAAATGGATCCCTAATTTATTGGTGAGTTTTGCTTTCTTTTCTCGAGTTTATTATTTTGTATAGGAAATGTTTACAATTTGAAACACAATTTAAAAAGCCAATCTACTAATAAATCGATTAAATTTATTGATTTTCAATTTAACCTCTTGTCAACTTTGTATGAAATTAAATATGCAAGTACTAGTCTGCGTAATTTTATATAATAATTTATTCTTAAAGTATTTATGAGTTAATTTAATTCCTAATTAGAATGAGAGGAGTCTGAGCAATATTTGCATTTAAATATTCAATTATAAATTACAAAGATGTGGGTGTTACAGAAAGTGGACAATTAAGCTGGTTAGTTATCTCTCGTTAAATAATGCAGCCAAATGAAAAAGCATTTACTAAGGTTAGGAACCTTCACCATTGTTTTCAAGCTGGTTTGGCAATAAAATCAAATCAAGTTTTGCTCCAACAGACTTTATGTTAAATTCATCAACTCGCAGGTCAACTTTGCGTCGTCTCATTCACAGTCCGATATTCCGCAAAACGAAACTGGTTCAATGAAACTTGGAAAAATTGGAAATGAGACTATAATCAATTGTTAAAAAATTATATAAAATTCTAAGAATTGGGATTATGTAGTTGAAGTGGGGAATGTGAGCAAAAAATATGGAGTTGTTGATTAATAAATGAAAGGTGAATTGATTGACAAAGATGGATGGAACGTTGATCGTTGGCAGTGCTTAAGAAGATTTGCAAATTCAATGACAATGCTCCATTCAATTTTGCACACTTGACACAATTTATCTCAAATGACACTTTCACTTATTGAAGACCATCTGCGAAAACTAATTTCATTTTTGATGTTCATGTCATATTTAAATAACGAAAATGTAAATTCCTTGCAGCCAGCTGCCTTCTTTCCAAATTTTGACATTGCTTATTCTCACAATTTGCCATTCGTCGTTGTATGCAAATTAAATAGTTTTATGTAACAAATGGATAGTACATTGGAGAGGGCTGAATATTTGTAGGAGAAGATTGAAGTTGTGAGAAGTTAGCCTTAATTGGTGAGATTTATGGTGGCAATTTTTAGCCGTCATTGTCCATTATGCAGTTAACAATAATTACGAAGCCATCAACTTAATTGATGGTCAGCAGAATATACCCCACTCCTTATTTCCTTGTGTCACATGAAATGTCACATAAATTGGAGATTGTTTGCTTTCCGATAAGGAAACACAAGTTCATGATAAGAAATGTTAAATTGCAAATGTCGAAGAATAAATCAGCAATTAAAACAAGTACAATTGTCAAATTCTAATTTATGCTTGTAGAGTAAAGGAATTTGACGAGTCGGCTTTCTTTGAGCTAAATCAAATTGCATTTAAAATTGTTTTTGGGAAAATAATACACTGTTGTTTCCAAAATTTTGATTGATATGCAGAATACGATTATTGAGACAATTTAAATGTTTTTGATTATGGAAGTTGTTAAATCTTTAAAGTGCCTTTTCATCAAGTATCATAAAACATTCAAGTGTGAAAATTCAATTCTTCAAATCTCACGATTCAATTCAGTTTCTTTTAAATTGAACTGCACATGTAAAGAAATGATGGATTTCTGACAGAAGAAGCCAAAAATCGAAAGCCGGTTCAATTGTTTGACTATTACTCAATGAAGCCTTGGCTTAGAAATTCATTTATCTTGTAAACTGCCATTTGAAGCGTTTCTCTGCTGATCGGCTTATTTACAAAACACGCAACTCAAGGATCTTACGATAGCTTAGAAAAAGGGCGGAGATCTGCATTTTTGCTAAAACGTAATTTTCTTTAGCAAGTAGTACTTTGGGCATTTAAATAGGGACGTGTTTATTTAAATGGGATTTGGACACTCTGATATTGTATTTAGTTGTGTGAGCAAGTTGTTCTTTGGCGTTTGTATATCTCCAAGTCAAGGGTTGATGAACTTATTTACGTATGTTTAAAGTTAGTTTAACTTGACGAAGCCTCCTTCTTCTCGTCTACCACTCAAACAAAGACCTTGGCTTTTTTGTACTCCACATGAATGAAAAATGAAGTACACAAGCTCTCAAGTAGTTTACTACGTATTGTTTGGAAATCATTCAACTCATTATTTGAGATGTTTCATATTTAATCCTTTTGTTTCATCGCATGATTTGACGTGGATTTTAAAATTTAAATGAATACAAATGCTTAAAGTTGAAACATTACCACATGCAATGAATTTTCTGTTGAGAGTTTATGCCAAAAAATTATTGCATGCATTCATGTACTGAAATATGTGTTTTCCATTGTTTTGTTCAAACAATTCCCAAGACTTTTGCACATTTGTAGACCTTTGCTCTTATTAAAATGCATTCAGCTCATCCAAATTTTGATTTGATGGCAAAGGTGAAAGAGTGACAAATTTTTGGATGCGCAGCCCTTTGATTCTACTAATACTTAGATTGGATATATTTTGTTTTTACACCAAAAACTTTCCCCAAATCTGCTGCAAAAAGTGTTGGGCAAAAAAAGCTCACCACAAAGCGTGAGCCCAAAAGCTAAGCGAAGCTAGAATTCTCCGAGTTTGGGGGCAAATTGAAATTTTCTCGGGTTATTCGGGGATAAGAGTTTGTAGCTTCCAGTTGGGAGACATCACTTGCCGTCGACGTCTCAACAGGGAACCACTTCCTTCGTCCGCTCTCAACAAAGTCATCTGTCAGCGTCAGATCCCCAACCAAAGGAACGCTATATTTTGTGGGAGATAACTCCAAAGAATCAGGCCAGATATATTGACTCCTGAATTTCTCATCCCATTTCTCAGATCTCACTTTTCCCAAGAGAAAGTTCTCAATTGAGTGTGTTTAAATTGACGGGATTCTTTTCATGGTGGAGTGAACATTGAACGTATGTTTTGTGAGTCCGCTTTTAAGAGATTGGAAGGAGTGAGATGAAAAAGATGTCAATTTTGGCCCTCTTGTAAAACAGATCCAATTTCCTTCAACTTAAACACAAACAAACACTTGTCTCAATTGCTGTGGGATGATGGAAATCAAACTTTTAAATTAAATCTAGTTCAATACAATCTCGTCTTCAACACAAAAAGTCAACAAGCTGCTTCAAACATAAAAGAGGTAATTCAAAATAGTTCATTCAGAAAAAAATGAGAGCTTTTTACACCATTTTGCATATCATAAATCATATTTCTTGCTGACACTTCAATCTGCATTTCAAACCGTTTTGGAAACGTACCTATTAGGTATAAATTCAGACTTGGCCAAAATGTACATATCACTTTGTGCCTGATCCATAAAGGGCTTGACTTTTAGCATATCCTTTGATTGAAGTTTTCCTTGCATACTTTGTGTAAAGTATTTATCTGGATGTGTGTTCGCCGAAAGGAGAACAATGGACGTGTGTTGTCTGTCATTTTGCTTTTGGCGTTTGGCCTGACTTAGAATTGGGGCATAAACTAAAGTAAACTCCAAATTCAAGGAAAGGCGTTAGTTGAAGTTAAGTTTTAATGATCAATAAAAGTGCTGGTCCCAAATGGGATTTGAGTTGGGGAAGGTAACGTCGGAAATTGGACGAGGACTGTTGCATACAACAAATGAGGCCTTTGTTATCTCTGTTTATGCTCATTTTAATGATCCTGCTAATCTACGGCATAAATTCTACTCAATCCATTCAAACATTTTATTAATATCCTGTTTTCTCCTTAAGATTTGCCTCCACATTTTCCAAGTTGAATAAACCAACTAACGAGCACTATTTTGGCATGCATTTGTTTCCTTAATTTGGCAAAAAAATAGGGAAGAAAGTTGGTTCATTTGTCTTGCTTTAAATTCATTAAAACTGTGGTAATTAAAACTAGTTGGGTGTAAATTCTTTACTGGATACCTTTGGGGCATTGGAAAGGGAGTTTATTAAATAAAGGAAGAAAGTGAGAAAACAATGAAGGGAAATGAAATCCAAATCGTTTAGCAAACTTTCTCCTCTCAAAGTTTTATATTGTTGCAAATATCTTAGACTTGCTTTAATGTTAATTTATTGCGGCCTCTTTTGGTAAACCCACATTTTCACGCAGCGTTGCGTTGGCCAATAAACTATCCAGGCCACATTTAATTAAAGTTCCCTGCCCCAACCAGAATTGAATTGGGGACCACAAGGAAATTGCATTTGTTTGCTATCCAACTTCAATTACTCCAGCCCATCAACTCTTAGACTAAAGTTAAAGCTCAGCGGATGAATAATTAAATGCCCACGCAAGCCCAAATTTCTCGTGACACTTTTTTTTAGCCTTATGGGTAATTGATCCAAGGAATTTACAGCAGCAAAGTGTTTGCGTGTCACTCAAATTGTTGGATCCATAATGCAATCTAAGCTTTTATTTCAATTACTGCACTAACTAAGCTAACATCATTTGAGGGAAAGTGAGTGCAAATATCCAATGAAATAGAGACATTTTTATCTCCATCCTGACCTATATTTTGGATAAATACTGTAACACTTGCAAACATTTTGGTTTATGGATAAAATTTGGAGTGCAGTGTGGAATCAACTCTTTTACTTTTCCAAATTACTTCTTTGGATTGAATTAGACTGTAATAAAGTGTCCCTAATAATTTGAGCAACGCTTTGCCTCCTATTTAATCCCAGGATAAAAGCGCAATTAATTTATGACTTTTCTTTCTGCGGCTATTAAATTGGGAAACATTAAAATGATTAATGCTCTGACTAGAAAAGTATTGAGAGGTAATTTAAGACAATATTGTATATAGATTTCAATTATGATATTATTTATAAGGGAAATAAATCCCGTTTTCTCATTTCCCCAGTTTGAGATGAACGCCAGTTGCATTTAATTTGACAAGCTCGCAAATGACTCAAATCCCAAACCTTAACTAATTGGTGGATAGTTTAGTGAAAAAACAATTAAATTGGGATTGTTCCAAAAGCGATTACATCTTTTGGTTTCAGTGTAATTACCTGAATCAAAGCGAAAAAGACTGGTTTTGATGGAAAGAGAGCCAATTAGTTTTTGTGTGTGAGAGAGAGAGAGATGGATGGATCCTATCTTTGAAATGCGGCTATTTGAGGAAAGTGAACAAATGAGTTGCATTGTGATCAGAAATTAAATGAAAAATTAAATGTGACATGAGCATCTGTAACTTGTTTAAAACATTGTCTCAGATTTTCCTATTTTAAATTCACTCTCAAAAGTTCAATGATTTCCCAAAATATATTTACTTGCAAATGGCATTTAGTCATAATCATAAAACAAGATAAATTGGCAGAGCCTGTTTGATACAAGTGACGCCATTTTCCGTAAAATAGAAAAAGCTCATTTGGTTTCAGAGGCCAAAAAAATGGTATGCATAATTCTCAAATTCAGATAGCGTAAGACAGCTACACGAAATCCCCATCTCGTCCTCAAAATGTTTACAATTATTTATTTTGGCATCATCCAAAACTTATGAATTTATGATTGTGAAAATTCTCAGACGTTCCATTTGATTACCTCCATGAAACAAACGGATGATGAATGAGCCAACCAAACTAAATATATATTTCGTGCGCAGCAATAACTTTGACAGTTCCTCCTCTTTTTTTTGCTTCAAAAAGATAAGATTTAGATTAGCTAACAAGAAAGGAAGTGGCATCTTGATAAGGAGCCTTGTAATTCTAATGAGTGCTCCATGTTTATTTTGCGACTTTCTCTTTGTCTTAATATACATTTGGTGTATTTCGTACGAATTGCATCCACTCCGTTTCCGTTTTCTGTGACGAAATGAAGCTGGAGGAGGTCAAGTGCCAACAAAGGCTGCCAACAGACAAAGCAATGAGCAAAATGACAAAAGAGAAAACAAAGTTGTGCAAACAGAAGAAGAAAGAGCAGAGCGACGTAAACGTAAGTAATCTGTTCCGCGGTTTGGTGAAAGTAAATGAAAGGGAAAATTGTGTATTTGGGAGAAAGTGGCCTCTTAAGTTGTTCCCAGACTTGATTGTCTGTCTTCAAATTTGCTCTCACAAATAACGATGAGAGAGAAGCCTCGTTTTAAAATCTACTTTGTTTTGGGACAGAAAGTATTATTTTACAAATGACATGATCATAACAATCTTCATTTAAAGTTGATGAGGCTAAATTCTGAAACGTTGTTTGGTAGCAAAGTTCGTCGCCTTCCTTTCCAACTATTTATATCTGATTGGGGAAAGTTGTGCATTTGCTTTCCGCTACTCACTCAACCTATAAATTCCTTTCTTTGTTCAAATTGTTGGCAAGCGTTGTATTTATTTCAAAGTTAGGCTTTTGATCGATTGGCATCCTTCTCTAAATTGGTTTGGCCTTGATGGAGTGAGATGCACCAACCCTTTTATACTTTTATACTTTGTGTCTTGTGTATTGACGAACAGCACAATTTAATTGGCTGTAATAAAAGCTGAGGCATGCAACGAAGCTTTTAAGTTAAGTTGGATGATAAAATGTGCAAATGGCACGCAGCTCAAGTCTCAAAGCGACTCCAAGCTTTACGACACCAAGACATTAATTATGTCGAGCAGGTCAACGTCTTTAGGATGACACTCGAACACTTGACTTATTGCTTCCTAAAATGGGAAGATTTAGGCTCCATAAAATTGTCTCATTACACTTTACGAGGCCTGACACAAATTGCATGTAAATGAGGAGGAGTGAGCAAGAAATTGAGTTTTGACTTTGACGGCACAAAACTCCTTTTTCATCTCCCAATTCATCAAAATAGATTCTGCATCTCATGCCCACCTACTAAGTAAGTAAAACAAATAAACGCTGGCTCAAATTTACTTTCTCTGCTCAATATTTTTAGTGTGGCTGTCGTGAGTAGTTGACCCAATTAAAATATCTTATCTTGTGGAAGGTTCCGCTTCATTTGCATCTATATTTGGTCCACACCACGCAATAAACATTGTGGAAGGGCCGAGAGTGTTGAAGCGGAAGGAACGAGCGCCGTCCTCGTTTTATGTATCACGTCTCTTGTTTTATGTAATGATGACCTACACCACACAAAGCCAGCCGCAACACCCACAACCTCCATAATCCTTTCACAAGCTCCAACAAATTCTGAAAATGATTCTCTTTCCAAGAGCCACTTGAAAAGTACAAAGGCTCAATAATAAACTGCTTCAACTACATTCAACAAGCAAGCTTAATGAACTGAAGCATTCCACTCTACTGACCTTTTGTAATTTTCTCAGCCAACCCCAATCCCTCTTAACTTAAATTTGGAATTGATTATCTAAGAAATGGAGGCCCGTTGAGTGTAAGTATACATGAAATTGGGAAGCGGAAGGGATGCTGGGAAGTGCTGAGTGTGTTGGTGAAAGATTCGAGGTGTCGAAAAACTTTGTGTTGGGGTCACTTGAGCCATGTTGGAAAACAGGGCGATTTGTCATTCAGAGCTAAAAGGATTTAGTGGCTTTTGCTTATACGTGTTGCACGCAAGCAAAACGGAGATTTTATCTCAAAATTGTGATCAATTCCTTTATTTGTTGTTTCTGCTGAGTAGAACTAAATTAACTCTCGTGCAAATATTTGTCCATATCCCACTTTAAATACTTTACGGTCATAACCATTTAATGCGAATTTATTTACTTATGTAATCAATATATGTATAAAGCAGCATGAAATTTTATATGTGATTATCTACTTGGCGTTTCATATTTATTTATGCAGCAATTAGCAATAAAATTAGGGATTGTTTTTGCATTGCATTTTCTTGTGGGATTTTATAAGAGTCAAAATTTGCAAACAAAATTAAACACAAACTCATCCGTTTGCGTTTGAAAATTAAGACGTAAAGTTATGGGCTCAAGATAATATTAAGTAATGTCATAATTATACTGTTTTTCATGCATTAATTTTATTCAGATTTTGTATGAATCGATGCAACAGATTTTTTTTTGACTTTTCGATTTTTAACATCTTTTCCTATCAAATTTTTTGCAAACTTAATTTTTTTTTGCAAATTATATGTAAGTGGTGGCTAAGAAAATCCAAGCACTCTGTGCTAAATTACCTATAAAGTTTATAGTATAAACTAACAAACTTCCCCCAAAATACAGATTCTCTTGTAAATAGCCGGACGGGAAAGAGCCGAGATTAGATTCTGTCCCAACCCGGATAAACTAAAAGCTAGAATATATAGCGACACTTTAAAAATAAAATTTCGAAAATGATTGATATATTGTGTCTAGACAGAACAACAAGTAATGGGGGACACTAAACTTTTATATCAAAAACTTCATCCTTAAATATATACAAATATCCAAAAAATAGTTCCTGGGGGCGAAGTGAGATTAGATACCAAATGCCATATAAAAAGTCATTCATGTCACTTTTGCAAAATGTAGTTGTTTACAAGTAAGAGAATCCTGAACAAGATGTTGTCACAAAGAAAAGATAACATATTGTAAATATTTTTTACGGGACGGGAGTTGGACATGCTTTGATTTTATGAGAATTTTGATGACTTGTTTCACTTGTTTGGCTTACTTTCTCCTTGATCCCTGAAAAATATAAGAACAACGTTGGGGAGCGGTGGCAGTTGATTTTTGTTTCAATGGCAGGGTAATAAGGACATAATTGGATGAGTTATTTTATCCTGGAACAAGAAGTAGTGCTCCAATAAAAAGAAATAGACTCAATTCAACAATAGTATATGGGATGGACAAGGGCTTTGACCCAATAGTGGGATGGACACTCCAGACCACTCTCACATTATCATCATATAGCCAAGGAACTCATCTTTGGACTTGGCAGGAAGAAATTTTTGGGGAAAGTAAGTAAATGGCTGAACTGGACAAATGGCGCAGTTGATCTCAAACTTTGTGACGAGTCTTCTGCAACTGACTCCACGCTTAAAAAAGTTGTAAGCAAAATGTTTGGGACAAATGAGATAAGGAACGTCAGGCTCATTAGCTCCAGTTGCCAGAATTTATTTACATTATTATTCCCATCACATACAAATCTGGACGATTAACAGTTTGATTTTAAGTTTTGCCTACAAAGCAGCGTAAGTTAATTTTCTAGAGCTTCGTATTCAGTCCTCGTCTGTTTTCCCAGAGATAAAAAATGTGGCTAATTTTCCAAGTTATTTTTATACTTTTTCAATTCATGGCCCTGCTTTTTAATCCTTTCTTTGTTGGATTTGCTCCGTTCGACTGTTTACTTGGATCTGTTCATTGAGAAGTTGTGCCCTAAGTCAACTTTCTCCGCAGCCGCTGCAAATCCGACAATAAATTTTGCTAAGCCTCCTCTCTTTTTATAAAGGGACTAAAGTGTGCAGAAGACTGTCATTCATAAATTACGATGTAGAGATGATAAAATCGATTATATCTTTCCCTGAAATGGACACAATAAATAAAATACAAAAGGAGAAAGCAGCCACTTGTGCATTTTTTTCATGTCCCCAAAAAGAAAGTCGTAAAATAAACGGGGAAAATAATTAGATGTAATGTAATTTAGATTCCATGATATGTAATTGGGAAAACAAATGGGTCTTATTTGCTGTAAAAAAATTCTGTTATCACATCACGCTAATGTTACATTAAGGCCGAATTTCGCAAGTTTTAATGCGGAGCCTGCCGCAATAAAATTTAAATTGATCATTTAAAGTAGCCTACTTTTCACAAACGTAATGCATAAAATTTCCATCTCCCAAAATTCCTCCGCATCCATTCCCCAATCTAATGATACATGTATAAAACAAAGTCCCGTGCATCCGCTTTTCAACTCCACATTAAAATAATTTGTTTTATCTAATGTTTCAGGAATCCGGAAATAAGTTTGCATTTGTGATGTTCGCGGAGGGAGCAGCGTCATGTACCAAGAACAAATAAAGTCAAAGGCCTAAGCCAATTTCCGAGGAAAGTGAAAGCTTAGGGAGAATAATAGGCCCAATCTGACGGTGCTATTTAAAAGGAATTGAAATAGAGAGAGAATGAGTCCCTTGATTGTTCTGCTATTATTACAACTCAGCCAGGCCCTCGCCAGTTCCCCCCAGAATACAAATGAGGGCTGTCCTCAAATGTGTCACTGCACCGGTGACGAGGACAAGCCAACGCTCACGTGTTCCGACGCCAATCTCACCTCCATTCCAACACAAATTCCAACAAATACGAGGAAACTGTAAGTCAATTTTAAGGCACTTGTTGTACTATTGGACCAATTTCGTATAATTGTCAATCGAGTCTAAATCCTCTGTCTAGACTTTGACACAATTGATACTGTAAGTAATTTTCCGTGGATGCAATGGCAACTAGAAGGGACACATTGTTGTAGGTCAGAAATGAATCCTTGTTGCATGTCCGGATTTTTTATATATCGATTGCAAGTTGCCATTACAAAAAGACATTTTATATGATTGTGGAGGAAACCACTTTCTGCTTTTATGAATTTTTATTGTTTTGCATATCCTGCCACAGCCAAGCCTTGCTTTCAAGCCCAAACTGCTGCAATTTTGCATAATGGAGCTTTCCAAGAAAATAGAAACAACGGGCATCCGGTTGTTTTTTTTGTACTGGTTTATTTCCACAACTCGAGTAGAGTGAATTTAACTTGTATTTGTAGGCTTTCATGTTAATTTTGCCAAAAAATAAGCTCATTAATAATCAGACCTTTATGCAATACAACGTTTCGGAAATGGGGTTGGACATGAAAAGATGATTGATTGATTACATTAACCATTCCATTAACCGTCAAAAGAGGTAATTAAGGGAAACAAAGAACAAATTTCCCTAAAATTATGCTCAGTGGGGAATGTGACTTACTCAACAATCTCAATCTTGAGTTGCTCTTTTAGCTGCATAATCGTAAAACACTGTTGAGTCTCATTTTTGTTGCTCTGTTCAGAGGAAGTTGGACGGAAGCATTAAGAATCTCTATTGACTTAATCCAACCAGCTTTTATGGCTACTCATCCCACTTCCTCTAATTTTGAGTGCTTTCATGTTGCGGTCAAAATTTTACAAAGGCAAGGCAATTACAAGGATTTTAGTCCCAATGCAATAATCCCACTTTTGTTTTACAAATTTCAACTTGTTCATATTGTTCATAAATAAGAGGAAACTATTGAACGAAGCTGAATTAAGTTGTTTGGGATTTACAACGTTGTTGGAGGCAATACAAAACACGAACAATGAAATGAATACTTACATGCAATATGCGGCGTCATAAATTTAATCTTGACTTGCTCTTGGTCAACATTTGAGACCACCTCCGAGCCCATGGCTCTGTTACACACAAAACTTTCTCCCTTTGGATATGTCGCAGTAATTTTCAATTCTGATAAAAGGAAAAATCTTCCAGTTATTTCTTCTCACGGTGGCTGCCGTGCAGTTAGGAATTCTCAATGAGGAAAAAGTTAGACAGTGTCCTATGATTTATTTGGGGCTATGAAACTCAGACTACTTTCGCTAGCTATCGATCCCAGTTGCAAAGTTTGACTAGTTCCATGACCCGGACTATGTATAATAATGTAAAGCGTCCCAAATATTTGATTGTGGAAGAAATGGATTAAGGGAAAGTCTGGATGCAGTTTATCTATCAGATTTGCTGACTTATCTACAGCCAACTAGTTATAAGAAGAACCTTTTCTTATGAACAATTGCAAGTGTAACAAATGATTAGAGTTCTACTTTTATGTTTGTGCCCAACAAACTGCGTGCTCTGCTTTCCACATTTGATGCTCATAACCATAAAGTTGTCTCCCAACTAAAACTTTTTACATTTCATTTGGAAATGTAATAACTTTTATTTTAAGGGCTATGTGTCCCTTGTAAGAAATGCATTAATTCCATCCCCACGAACAAATGAATGACATTTTTATTATTTCCCCTAATTTTACCTGCCAATATTTTAATGCTCAATTACTACAGTGAAAATTTCCTCTTGGGATTTCTAAATATTTTGCGTATATAGTTTAGTTGTTGCTATTTTTGAAGCCAGCGGTGGTAAGCAAATTCCGGAGATCTTTAAGATTGTCAGTCATCGTTTTTGATATTATCAGGCTTTGTTCAGAAATGACTATTACGTCCCCTGGCACTTATTCAGGATTTTCTCAGTTCGGAGCTAAAATATTCCAAGAAGATCTCAACTCGGGCTTTGATGACTTAAGCTAGGAAATATTAGCTGGGGATATGGAAATCATAATCCTCATCCTTTTCCTTTGCTTTCTTGCTAAATACAAAAGTTTGTTCATAACTTTGCTCTTATGTGTTTGCCATTTGGGATTACAGGATTTTCATTGCGTTGGTCAGTTTATTGTATAAGTAGTCTAATGTAATCCAATGCAGTTAGAGAAAGTAAGACGCCTTTATTATGTTTGTTACATAAGATAAAATACTTCTCATGTTGTTGTAGTCCAAACAGATTTCCATTTGGCTTAATACTCTTCAATTAACCCAACCAGTTGACTAATTAAATAGCTTAGAATTTGCATCCCTACACAACTCAGACTGTTGTTCTTTGTTGAAATGGGACAAACAATGCAATTGAACATTGTTATTAACTACAGTTGTATCATTTATTTGTAAATTTCAGAGATCTGAGTGCCAACAACATCACTTGGATTGCTCCTCATGCATTTCAGGATTTGAAGAATATTCAAGAGCTGTAAGTCCGTGTTTAAAGAATCTAATATTTTTTCTCTAAACTACATATTTATCCGATAAAAATGCTAAATGAAGAAATAACAGTCAGTTATAGCTTTGCACTTTACATAAAGATTCTTTTTTACAAACATTGAAAGTGAAAGTCATTTGCATTCCAGCCAAACATTTGGTCCTATTAAATTTATTCTGGTAAACCACAGCAGACTTTTATCTGCAAAAATGTCGACAGTTATTAATAGCAATAAAAAAGATTTTTAGTGGTGCTGTTGGTCTATTTCAGAATTTAAATAATTCCACACGCTTGACATGAGATTATGGGAAGCACTCCGCATACATTAAACCAATGATTCCACACAAATATTATAAAATGTAATGTATTTAATAACTTGAGCATAAAACCCTTTTAAAGTGGGAATAATTTGCAAAAAAAAAAACAAGAAATCCAATTGGGACGTGAAATATACAGAAATTGTAAATAGAAGTAATACTAGAAGACGATGTCTCAGAATGCTGCAGACAAAAGTAGTAAAAGATTCCAGCAACAAATCTAATCAAAAATAGTTTTCTTAAACAAGAGCCATTAATTCGTAGCTTGTCGACTGACTTTTAACATGTTATTTGGCTCTGCCAACAAAAATTCATTGAGCATACGCATCCACGCACTTTTTCCGCACTCTGAGTTATTTCGGCAGGAAGTTGTTTATACCATTTCTGTATTTTTGGTTTGATGCTGCATTTAATTTATGTCTCCTTCAGCACAAGTCCTAATGTCTAATTGAAACTCCGCCAACAAATTTATTGGAGACGCTGTAATAATACTGCAGCCTCTTCGTCTGGAGCTAATTTATATGAATTTCTTCCAGCTCACTCGCATCCAACTTTCTTGATGGAATGGACCAAACTGCCTTCGCTTCTATGAGCAATTTGAAGGAGTTGACGTTATCTCACAACCAATTGACGTCCTTCCCAACTTTGGCAATTCCACCACACGTCGAGCTACTGTAAGTTCAACTTCTTGACGCACATTTTGCCTTCTACATAATTAGAGACATGTCTGGAAAAGATATCAGATCATATAAAATTATTTCTTTGCTCAAGCAAAAAAAATAAGTATATAGGCAAATTACTAATCTGATAATTTGACGTCATTGGATCTAGACGGAATCTATCGTCAAATCAGACCCAAGCGAGTTTAAGTTTTTTGGCTCATAATCATTTTCAGCTTTAGTTTCTTTCTTGCTAGTCAAAAGTGATATTTACAAAAAATCTGAGTCTGAGTAAGAAAAGGAAACATCTTGATAAACTCTGATAGAGAACATGATTTTTGGTAGATTTGATTTCAAGTTGAATGGAAATGACACATGTTCCCAGTTTGAGTTTACTCGTTCGGGAAAATATATTAGTTCTGTCATCTTAACGTCAAAAGATAAATGATACATGTGAGTCAGCCAACAGATGCATGCACATGGAAAATTAACAATAAAGTCAGATTGCCCCAAAGACATTCACTTTCTCCTTATATACTTAATCATCTTCTTACAGCAAATATGGAAATCTGAATTTTCTTTTCTCTTTCAGGAATCTGGAGTACAACAGAATCATTCGACTGGAAGATCACATTCTCCGTCGAAACTCAAACATCCACGCACTGTAAGCCACTTTTTTCACAGTTTTTTTTGCCAGCTGCAAAACGTTTTAAGTTTAGTTTTGGGGACGCTTCCATTATATTTTGATTGACTAACTCCAAAGCTGCATATAAATATGTCAACCCCATTCTGTCAGTAATGAAACTGTTTGTTGATTTAAAGCTTGACAGTTTATGTAACAGCCACTCATTATCTTCCCTTCACATCCCTCACTCAATAAGCTCACAGAAATAAATGTTGTGGTAGGCTGCTATCATCTTTTTGGCAGAAAACAAAATTATATTTTTTTGTTTAATTTATATCTCTGAAAAATAACTGGGAGAGACTAGAGGCCTTTGGCCCTCGGCTCATTTATTGTGCAAGATAATGGTCATTTGTGGAATTACATAAAGATTTTCATGCAATCTCTTTTTGTTTCGTATTAAATTTTTTGCAACAATTGACTTGGAGAAATGAGTTTTGTTGTTTTCTCTCGGCTGTTAACTCCAACTAACTTTGGTTGGTTTTGGCAGTTTGGCATAATTCTGTTGGTGAATCTGAAAAAAACAACGTTGTAATCGTGGCTGGCAGTTTGCATTAGTGTAAGCTATATAGTTGACTTGAGTAATTTATGTGGTCTTCTGTTGACGACGGGGGCCCCTCCGCCACTTTTTGCGTCATCCAATTTTTCTGGAAAACTGTAATAACACCACTTGGTACTATATTCTCCATTACAGACTTCTGGGTCACAACCTCATTGAAGAAATTGATGACAACGCGTTCGATGGGCTTCCACTCCTCCAGTTGCTGTAAGCTAAATTTCAAGACTTTTCACTCTTTCTTGAGGGATAATAATAATAAGCCATTGATTATGCTTCATTGGGTTTAAATTTGAACATGTTGAATTTCTTTTCAGAGAGTTGGATGGGAATAAATTGAGGGTCGTGCCACCGGGACTAATGAAACTGACGGGACTCCAAGAACTGTGAGTCAACTTGAACTTCCAAACCAAAGCTATTTTTAGGGAAGGAATTATTGATAACATTAGAAAAGGAATGCGGATATGAAACGTGTAAATGAAGTGGGGAAAGATATGTAGCTTTGTCATTTGGAATGAAACTTTTACATGTTCAACAAACAAAGAAATATTCAAACAATTTGAGACTACTACTTATGTACAGATAGGGAAAGTTAAAAGTAAAGATAGTAGGGGATGAGGCTCGGGAGGGAGATTAAAATTAAGTGTCATTTGTCACACTTGACATCCTTGGCCAGGTTGTTTGGTCGTGTTGAGTTGATGGCTAATGAGCTAGTTAAATGGCAGAGTATTAAATTTTTGTTTGCAGGAGTTTGGCAAGCAACCGGATAACTCGAGTTGACGTCCCATTTCATCAAATCATCCCAAGAGCTACATTTCTCCAGTTGCGTGGAAATCCACTTCAATTTGTGCACCCAGAGGCATTCTCACACCTAAAGCACCTCAAAAAGTTGTAAGCTCTCCTCTTTTTGTTTACCAAACATGTCCTCAATTCATGCAGATGTAGAATAAATCTGAGCCAAATGGGCCAAACTTGGGAGCACTTATTTACTTGCTTTGGAGAAAGTTTTTAGTTCAGTGGATAAACAATGCACTGCTTTAATTAAACTGGAATTACTTAAGTAGTTCTTAAATATTGCTCAGCCCCAAATTGAATTTTAATAGAGCTTCCCAGAAATAAAATAAGACAAGGATTTGGTAAATTGGTTCCTGCGGCTGACCAAACCAAGAGATTAAATGGGAAGCATCTTTGGCCAACTTAACTTTTGTGATTAAGCAAAGTTTTGTGAGTTGGCCACTTGAATTTTGGATGGAAATGTTGTCACAGCGGTTTCTTTGTCCCAAAGCTGGCTGCTTTCTCTCAAAGTAAAAGAAAGTAACTTTGGTTGGGAAATAGATTCATGTGAGGACAAGTTAATGGGTTGGAAGGGAGACAGGTTGTGGTTCTAAATTAAATTCCAACATCGCCCCAAATTCTCACTCTCCCAATTATTTTTGTCAGTCTCACTTTGTTTATGGCAGCCCCAGTGACTCCTACAACAATGTAATTTATAGCAACCTTCTTTTTCTTTTTAATAGGATTCTCTCAGATGTGAAAAACTTGACGGATTTTCCAGACCTCAATGGAAGTGCTTCCATTGAGATCCTCAGAATTGACCGATGCTCCATTTTCTCAGTGCCATCAAATCTCTGCAATCATTTGCCCAAACTCAAAAGTCTGTAAGTTTATCAAAAGAGATTTATATTCAATTCAGTCCAGCTTTAATCTTTTTGTGGGAAGAGGGTAAATGTTTAGTCAGACAATAAACGCCTACGCTCGGGAGATATGTATAATAATGTTTCAGACAATATTGCAAAAATTTATCTTGTTTCTGCTCCATAAATTAGTTATCAATAAGGAAATTGAATAAGAGAAAGCTAGACACATATTGGCCTAGGACAACAAACCCCAAGAGAGAAAGAAGGAGAAAGTTTGCCAACTTTCTCTTTTTATTATACAAATCCAGCTTAGAATGACAAAAAGAGGCAGAGCTTTGATATGGATATGCAACAAAAGAAGTTTAAAAAGAAGTGATCAGAGATCTGTAGCCAAAAAATCGGTGAACTTTTTGACAAACTCTTGGATCTCTTTTTGGATTGAGAAAGGTTTCATTCAGAGTCCGTCCTCAACTGTTTACGACTTGTTCGATAGCATTTGCTTGGAAATAAAGTTGGATTTGCAAGATTTGGGATGTGTAGATGCATTACATTGACTGCCCTTCTATAAATTTCCCCTCTCCTCTCTCACAATGAGAACTGTCCAATAAAGAAACGAGAGTCTACAATTTCATTGTTAATGTCCAAAACCTTTTTGGGATCTGCAGCTCATTGCATTGTTTGCCATCTCCTAAATTGCAAAAACTAACCATACATACATACACGCTTTTATGTGGGTGCAACAAATTAAATTGGCAAACTTGCTTTCTTTTTCAGTGATCTCAAATCAAACAAAATCAAGGAGCTGCCAGTATTAAAAAACTGCACGGAACTCAGAATTTTGTAAGTTTCGCATCATGACATCCATCAATAGATATTTTTAATCAATAATGCACAGGGAAAAGTTGACAACTTTTTTCTCTCATACTTCATTTTTTGACACTTACAGGGAACTGAGTTCCAATGAAATTGAGGATTTGGGGGAAGATGTGTTCCAGAATCTGAGTGAGCTGCATGATCTTCACTTACATCACAACCGGATGATCAAACTCACATCTGCAACATTTGCAGGACTCTCAAACCTAAGGAATCTGTAAGTCGGCATTTCTTTCATCTATCTACTACAAAAATAGATCATGGCCTAAAAAATGTTCTGTATCTGCTGCAGAGACCTGAGCTACAACGCCATTAATGAGATTCATCCCACCACTTTCACTGTCACACCCAAACTTGAAGACTTGTAAGTGCAAAATCTCAACTTTTCCTATCTGAAAATCATCCATCCAGCACTGATATGAGTTGCCCACTAAAATTTATGTTATCATAAAAAAGTTATTTAAAAGTTGTAAGAATTTCTCTGGAATTTGTTTAAGGGTCCGCAATGTTATGGTAGGACATGCTTTTGCATTGCCAATCCTTTCTCTGGAAAATGTGTCGACTCGGAGAAAGTCCTTTCTTTTTATGATATACCTCCTGCCATCCTCCTCCAATATCTTTCCCTGCATTTGCACAAAGGTCCAGGTCAGGTCCTCTTAAGAGCATCTTATTGACGTCACTCACTTCTTTAAGCAATATCATCTTTCCTCCTTTGCACTCCCATTGCCCACTAATGTATCCCCTCACTAACACCTTCCTCTGAGTTTGCAAAAACAAAGCTTTTATTGGGTCGCTCAATGTTGAAGGTCAATAGAAAAATGGAGCCTGGTGGCTGTAAATTTCTTTCCCGTAATAAAAATCTAGAATATTCCACCAAATCCGTTTTCGGATAACATTTCTTAATGTAAAATTTCTTTGCAATAAAAATGATTGAGATTGTGAGTGAGCCGTAGGGCCCATAAAAGGGATCACAACTTTCTCCTCCACAAATAATGCTCCACTGTAATGAATCTTTGCTTAGCATCTTTGGGGAATTATTGGAATTATCCCTTCATATATTATTACTATTATAGGGTGAGAAATTGAAATAATGGTTTTGTTGGTGAGTGGAAATATTGCAAGCCAATAAAAGTTATTGGGAAAAGAAATGACTTTATTTTCCCCAATCCCTCAGGATTATTTATGGAGTTAACTTTCTCCTTGCCACTACGTGTTGGCTTTAGGGCCACGGATATTAAATATTATATTATTAATGAAAGCCCAAAAACAAGTCAATAACAATAATAACATGGAATTTTCTCTTTGAAAGCAATTTTATTTGAACACGAGCTTTCACTTTGAAGCGGATTGCACATGAATGAATAATAACTTTATTTTCAGAAATTTGGGCAACAACTTTTTCCCTGAAATGCCGACCAAAGGATTGGATAAAGTGGTTGAGCTAAAAACTTTTAATAACCCAAATCTAAAGGAATTTCCGGGCCCTGAGTCCTTTCCTCGGGTCCGACGCCTCGTCCTCTCATATGCTTATCATTGCTGCCAATTCGTGTCCGCTGGATACGCAGGCACCTCCAACACTAAACCCTTCTTCGACCAAACCATCGAAGAGTCCGTTCTCTATCCCACAGAAGACAGATTTCGAAATGCTCTCTCTGAGCTCAATTTAACCGAGTCGTGGCCAGGAATTGGTGAGTTAATTTAGATTTATGTGAAAAGTGGGTTAGGGAAGGATTATAGGCCTGAAAATTGTATGAAATAAAAATGGATCGTGGCTCAGAATTAGATTCAACATTTATTCCTTTTTGACAAACTTGAAGTGTTAATGCGACACTCGACTGAAAGCAAATGATTTCTAGATTTCCATTCTTTTCAAGGGACATTGGCTTCCAAATTTCCAATAATGTTTATTATCAACGGATATCCTAATCTTCAATTTCCTTTATTTGATCTCACTATAAAGAGACTAAAAATATAACAATACAAAGTTTATTTTCTTTGGCAGCGTTTGCTCTGTGATGATGAGCATAAAATGACATGAACAAACATCCTCTGCATAATTTTATCCATCTGTATTTCAGTGAATCTGTCGAATAGAGCGGAATTGGCTTCTGATTTTTGGGAGACATTTGGCACGTCAATGGTCACAGATTCCCCACTCGAAGAAGGCGTCGCTAATGACGAGTTGCTGTGGACTAAAGTCCGACCTTATCGACCCACAGATATCTCATGCATTCCACTTCCAGGTACTTATTTACTTCCAGGGGCTAAATGAGAACTGTGGCTAATTATTGTTTGTCAGGTCCATTTCTGCCCTGCAATGATTTATTCGACTGGTGGACACTTAGATGCGGAGTTTGGATCGTCTTTCTCTTGGCTCTCATGGGAAACGGAACCGTTGTGTTTGTTCAGATATTTGCACGGACCAAAATGGACGTCCCTCGATTTCTCGTTTGCAATTTGGCCGTAGCAGGTAAATTACACTCGGATTAGTTTTTTTTTGTTAAATATGCAATTACAGCAAGCAACTTTTATTTATTTCCAGACTTCTTTATGGGGATTTATCTGGGTAAGAGAAACAACAGCTTTGTTTTCTTTCCTCTTTTTATGTAATTTGATTGGGTGAAAGCAAAATATGCTCCGTGTCGTGTCATTGCTTTCTTTTGCTAGTGTCAATTACCCCACTAAGTATATATACATATAAGAGTTTCACCTCATTTAACAGCCCTAAATTTGATTTTCTTCAGGCTTCCTCGCAGTTATTGATGCTGCTACTTTGGGAGAGTTTCGCAAATTTGCTATTCCTTGGCAGCTTTCCTCTGCCTGCCAAGTCGCTGGCTTTTTGGGAGTCTTGAGCTCGGAATTGTCCGTTTTTACCCTCACTGTCATCACGTTAGAACGGTGAGCAATGTACAATCATTGATAATAATGTTGCAAGTTGCATAGTTTTTAGAATGATTTGAGAACAATCTGATTTCTTTTAGCCACTATGTCATCACACATGCCATGCATCTTAACAAGCGACTCTCCCTCAAACATGCGAGCTACATTATGGTTGTTGGCTGGATTTTTGCCCTAATAATGGCCATTCTCCCTCTTTTTGGGATATCAGACTATCGGAAATTTGCAGTTTGTCTCCCATTTGAAACAGGAGACGGGATTAGTTTGGGCTACGTCGTCTTCTTAATGTTCGCCAATGGAGTGGCTTTTACGATTTTAATGAGCTGTTACGTGAAAATGTATTGTTCCATCCGAGGCTCGGCTGCATGGTGAGCATTAACTATTCCAATACAAAACCTGCTTCCAAATTAAATTACAACAAATTCCTTATAGGAACTCAAATGAGACGCGGATTGCAAAGAACATGGCACTGCTCGTTTTCACAGATCTACTTTGTTGGTTCCCAATCGCCTTCTTCTCTCTCACTGCTGCATTTGGACTCCAATTAGTTTCGCTGGAAGAAGCAAAAGTGTTTACCGTTTTTATCCTACCTCTAAATTCCTGTTGCAACCCATTTCTTTATGCCATCCTCACAAAACAATTCAAAAAAGATTGCGTCCTCATCTGCAAGGTTCGTTCATTCAATTAACACCAAAACAAAGTAATAATATGTACAACTGTGTTTTTATAGGCGATTGAAGAGTCCCGAGTTACCCGTGGGATTGGACGTTGTCGTCACAGTTCCAATTTCTCCAACAGACAAACAGCCCCTAATACTGGAAGTCTCACTGACAAAGTGTCCAAAGATGGCCAGCCCTGCATTTGTCATTCTGGGTACCAAATTCATAAGGCCATTAGTTATTATGATGACTTTTTGCAAGTTTTGCAAAGTCGGCTTTTATTTTATGGCTGTAATTTAAACTCTTTTCAGTTTGCACCCTGGAGGAGATGATGTTAATGGGAATACAAAATACAGATTCATCCCAGCCCCTGAAAGACTCTCTCGCCTTGGCCCTTTTGGACGATTCTTTTCCCGTTACATCCTTTGCCAAAATAATAAAGATGCAAGTCGCCAGGTTCAGAAAAAAAACTATAATGACTTTCCTTATATGGTATTTAAGTGATTATTGTAATTTTTCTTTGTAAAGCAGAATAGAGAAGATCCAAGAATGCAAAATGTGAGGAGATATTTGTACAACACAGCAACTGCAAATTATCCACCCGATAGTCAAAAGCATCAAAGACACCCATCAGTCTCTAGTGATAATTTCAGTTCCTCTAGATCAGATTCTTGGAGAGTCCAGGTACTTATAAATAATTCACTATATTTTTTGTGATATTTCTGAATAAAAATTGATTTTTGGGGTTTAAATAATTATTACAGAATCGTTGTGGAATTCCTCTTCGCTTGTTAGAACCAAGGCGTCGAAACTCTTGGGCAGTGACTCGAAAGCCTTCTCAAGAATCAAATCTCTCAAGCAGTCGAAATGACTCGTCTGCAACTTCAAATAGCACCGCAACTTGGCGTCTCTCTTCCCGTTCAAGTGTATCGAGTGATGCCAACAGTCATTCGGGAGGGGGAAAGTCCTCTTTTAAACGTATAGCCACAAACTCAAACGTCATGGGTCATGTGACGACAACAGCTACAATTAACCGACAAAAGAATGCAGATCCTACTGCAATAGCTTCTGGCTCCAATTCAGTATTAGTACCAAATGCATCAGGGGTTTGTGCAAATCCTTCAGTTGTTACCACTGTTGAGGAAGATGCCATTAATCGGCAACCTCCATCAGTAATACTCCAGCCAAATTTGCAGCGGAGACCGAGCAAAAGTGTCACGCTGGCAGAACCTCTAATTGCCAAAAGGAAAGGGAAGACAAAGAAGACAAAACGAGCTGTGAAAAGGAAACCAGATGCGGATGTAATAATAATAGATGATGATGAAGCAAGTGCCAAAATTGCAACCAACAGACCACGCTTAGTAAGACAGTCAGCATTTTTCTCAGAAGAGGTAAACAAACAACATTTGCAAAAAAAGAAATCTGGTATTAATAACAAACTTATTGTGTTGATTGCTACATAGGTTGTAATTGAGCCTGAAATATGCCCTGTACACGGTCCTTTGAATCCCGGGACTTATGATGACGAGGACGAAGAGGAAGAAGAGGTCTCAGACATTGACGAAGAAGATGAGGAGGGAGATGAAGAGGAGGACGAAGAAGACGGGGAATGTGATCCAATTCTTCGAAAGCAACATCAAGGACAAATAGGAATTGCGCTTGTGCTTCTTCCTCATGGCAGACGACTGAGTACAATTTCCTCCAGAGACACGCTTTCAATAATTAGTCGGGATGAAACGGATCAGTTGGTTGAGAGCGAGGGGGGTGGTCCATCCAACCCTCCAATGGTCACACTTCCTCCTGGTGCATTTGGACGGAGGAAAATGTCGGAACAACCTGTACAATACTTCCTAGTCCCTGCTTCTTCTGGGCTTATAAACAGTGCCAAATGGCACAGCATGTCAAGCGTGGAATCTAATAATCAAGTACAATTTATTAGCAGTGGGAGCTCTCCTGCATCTCGATCCCAATCCAGGTCCCAGTCCCCCAGGGGATTTAGATCCAATATGAGAATGACCTCACAAACCCCAGAGGACAGTCTCGTAGAACAAGAAGAGGAGGAGGAGGAAGAAGAAGAGGATGAAGCATCATTTAATACTGCTAATGAACGAAGAGTGTCCTTTCAGCTCCCGGCAGTCACTGTGGACGATGGACGCGAGGGACATGACGTGGAAGCTCAGAAAGAAGCCGGCTCTTCTTCGACTGATGTCTAAGTATTGTCAAGTTTCCACAACTCAAGTATTATTTAATTAATTAAGAGCTCTCTATTTGCAAATTGCAGCCATGTTTTTGTCAGTACAAGTTAGTTGATATTTTCAGTTTTTTTTATAATACCATGTTTTTGTACTTGCTTCATATTGATAAAAGGCTTATGCTGTATGCAGTTACCAATATAAAATATTTGTTAAATTAATAATTCCAATACTAGTTGTTTTACAATGAATTATCGTCGCCATCCAAATTTGTACCTCGGCGAGTGAACTGATGACAATGGGCGAACGTCTGTGATATCATCTTAAATTAGCAGTGTGTGTTACTATTATACTATCTATATAAAGTATCTGAAATTATGTACCTCTCTTGGCAAACGTTTACTAATGCATAAAGTAGTTTATTTATCAACGCAACTATTGTATTTATAATAAATAATAATTTATCCATGAATTAAAGTTTTTTTCTACATTATTAATTTTGATGCAAATGGATTTTTCCCCATTTCGAAAAGTCAGGACAAATCTAGAGACTCAATGGATATTTAGGGCATTTTTTGCCAAAGGGCCTTATGCCCGATTTTTACTCTTTGCATCGTTGCATCGTTGCATCGTTCAATTCTGAATTTTCATTGGCTGGACAAAGTTAATTGCTATGGAGATAAAAACCGTGTGCGCTTTTGTCGGATGCAGGGCCGTATCCCTTGACAATATCTGCACTTCATTGCACTTCAATATAAATGCAAATATTGTCAAGTGGCTTTGGCCGCAGGGTGATTTGAGGATCTTGGGAACGATGTCAAGCCAAAGCGTCAATATTTGAGACGAACTGTGGAAAGTCTATTTCCAACCCTACCAACGGTAAAAAAACAAAAGAACTGCCATTAAATTATTAATGAAAATCTCACAGCGTCGTCTGCCATAATGAAAATAATAATCCTCTGAAAAACAGGAACACAAATTCCATTTCGAAAGATGAACAGACAAAACAAAACAGAGCCCGGATGTGATTTTCATGGCTGTACGCAGCAAAATAGGTTTAAATTA
>JAQIXN010000767.1:0-28967 GCA_034698145.1 Proisotoma minuta
TATATGGAATTCAAACATTAGGTTTTTGTCCAAATAAAGGATTCTCAAAATATAATTGTCGCATATTGCTTAGCAAAGTGCAATACAGTCAAACTTTCTGTTTTATATGGCGAGCTACTTCCAACGTTTACAACGTTTTATTTATGTGGCATGTTACACGATGCTTAAAATTTTGAACTCTTTATTCAAAAAAAAATAGTAATGTAATAGTAAAATTATCAGTTTAAAAAACATAATTTTGCAATAGAAGGAAAAGAATTGAACATTAACACAATGCACCCAATTTAGGAGTCTAGAATCAAAATAAGTTGACAAAGATAAACAGATTCAAATTTGATTAATTTTCTCAGATCTCTTTCATAAGTTTCAAGAGTTGTAGAAGAATACTAACGAAGGAACTGTTTCGTTTTACAACAAGCAAAGAAGTTGAATTCAAGAAAGATGGGCTCTCGTTTAATTTAATATTTTATTTCATTCTACATAGACTTTCAAATATGAATGAAAACGGATGTTTTGCAAGATGTTTTCGAATAAGGAACTGGAGAAAATTTGATTAATTAGTAAAACTGTAGTATTCTAATGAAACCTGTTCTACAATAATGTTTATGGAGAAATTATTTATTATGCGTGCTTCTTAATTTGAGAGCTAAATATAAATATTTATTTAAAATTTTCAGGGTATAAAAAGCGCATTAATTTTGGATATACAAAAAACTGTAACAAGTAATTTAAATTTTGAAGGCAAAAGACCAAAAACTTGATCGAAACGAATGCAGATTGTATTTTGTATAATTTATGACGCGGAGTGGGTTCCAATAAACAATGACAAGTGACAATACAAGGCCTAAAATATAATGGCTCGTTGGGCATAAATTGAAAACAATAGGTTTTAAAATTCAAATTTTGAAATCGAAATTTACAAAATATATATAATTGACAAGTCAGAGTCAGGCTTTATCATCAGAGCCAATATACATTTTGATCTAAAATGAAGTTTTTGTTGCTATCAATAGCTATAAGCTTTTCATTCTTTAATTTAGGTAACGTTAATATTTTAAAGATTTATCCAACTATTGATTTAATTGTTTTTAACAGGTGATGCTTGTTTCCAAACAAGGTGCAAAAGCTTGTATACCAAAGAGGCAAAATGCGCAGGAGGTCCTGGGAAGTTGATGGTTCAAAGCGTTGACATATCCAGTTGCCCCGAAGGTCATGGAAGATACTTATGTTGTCCAGAAGAAGGAATCGGTACACAAGCATAACATTGCATTTTGACCTTGATATTTTTTGGAATATTATGCGCATCAATGTCATCTTATTTTTAGGAGGAGGTGGAACTGGACCAGAAGATTATCATGAGGATTCTGAAATTTATCAACCTGATGATGATTTTGAAAAAGCCGATGGTCGCTGTGTAGTCAGTGATTGCCATTACATATTTTCTAAGTTTAAATGTCCTCGAGGTACATGCAAAATGCACTTAGCTAATTATAGTTTTTATGTTGCTAATAAATTACCAAATATGTAGGGGCATCAATGGTTGGGTCAAAAGGGTTAGACTGCCACGGACCGTTCGCCCGATACATGTGTTGCAATCTTAATGTAATTCCTTATGGAGATGGAAGATATCCCGACAAGGAAGTTTTTATGAATCCTTATCCAATGCTATACAATACTCCAGGAAGGATCAGACATTGTACGGAAACACCTTGTCAACCCATTTTGACAAAAAATGTAAAATGCAAGGAAGGTATGTAGTGCAATTATGGCGTATGAATAATACAGTATTACAAATGATATTTAAGAGGGCGAGACAGAATACGGATTCGTTGAAAAGGGATGTAGTAAAGGCCAAGGACGATTCAAATGCTGCATATACGCATATATTCAAAACTCAAACACAGACACAAAGAGCTCAGATGGCATGTGCATGACTACAAAATGCAAGCCAAAAAACACCAAAGACGTAAAGTGTCCAGGTACAATTTAAATCTCAATTTTGTTGAATATGAATACTCTAACAACATTTGACATATTTCCACTACGTTTAGGAAATATGCCAGTTCAAGAATGGAGCAATGAAGAAAACTGTGAAAATGAATTTGCAATGTACCGATGTTGTAAAAAGGGGGGAAAGCCAGGGGGTAAACCAGGTTTGAAGTCAGGAGGGGTCAAAGAGGCCGGTGGGGGCGAGGGGGCTTCTGCCTCAGAAGCCCCTGCAGAAGCTGACGTCCCAGTCGAACCAGAAGCTTCTGTAGAAGATACCAGTCCAGTCAGAATCAAAACAACAGAAGCACCTGCAACCTAAGAAGACCCTTTCCAAATAAAAATACAAGCATATTCTCTTTTTTTTACCCAAATCATTATTTTGTAGCAATCTGTTGATAAATACCTAATTTACATCTCATTCTCTCAAAGAAAGCAGTTATGGGTTAAAAAACTTTTTATTTATTTATTTTTGCTCAAGTTTTTGAGCTATAATTTTATCTTGTTTATCAATCTTTTTATCTGAGGGGGCACCACTCTAATCTGGTAATGAATGAATGGTGGGGAAATAGGCGGATTAGTTGTGGACAGATGGTTATTTTTCAAATTCACAAAGAGAAAGGACTATATAGACAAGAAGGGATATGGCTGAGTAGACAGAAAGTTGGCAGCATTTGGGAAAACTGTATTTTGGGAATGAATGACAGAGTCAAAAATGATGTTGGCCTTTCTCCTTCTTCTGGTTGTTGTTGATGGGCTACAATTTGAATGAATATATGACGCCAGTTTTTCCTGTTTTTACCACCACGTTATGGACATATAGAAAAAGATATAAATGCAGAGTTTGCAACTTCTTTTTTGCATGCTGATGATGGACCAAACTAAAATTTGACTTTGTTCACAGAAAAACTCTTCACTTCCACTCCACACATTAGCAAACAAAGAGAAAACTAGGTCCGAGTGAGAGGATAACAAAATTTATGCTGAAATACAAAAAGTATACAAAAATATTGCAAAAGTTTCTCCATTTCAGCTTTATTTGTGGAAAGGAAATGCATATGTAAATTGAATTACTGAATAAAAAAATCGGAATTGAATTACATTTAGCCAATGACTGTACTTATATGGCAATAGTTTGGCTAACATTTAATCAATTCCTTCCTCTGCTTCTGCATATAAAAAGTCTTCCAATGAAATGAAACTGGTTAAACACCTCTAGTATGAAAAAGTCCAATGAGGGGAAACAAATATCATTGGAAATGTCGTGGGAAGTGAGAGTGTGAATGTAACTCATCTCCTAAGTACCCTACGTGGCTGGACTGGAGAAAAGTTGAATCAAATCAGCGGAAACGGAGATGACTGGAAGAAAATGTTTGAGCTGGGACACAAAAGCAGTTTTATTAGTAGCAGAAGAAATCTTTGCACACAAAACCAAAGGTGGTAGTTTTCATTGAGAGAGAGAGGCGGACAATCTCTGGTAGCAAGCAGAAGAAAACAATATGGTGCCAAAAGACGGCTTCTCTCCTCCATATTAATAAAGCAGTAAATGGTTGGAAACAAATGCGACAAATAACCCCCCTGAGTTGTAATAACATTTTGACAATGATATCCCAATGACCTTCTCGGCGACCACGTAGAACCATTAGCAGTCCCTCTTATTATTATCATTATTACATACAGACATAAAAGAGTTTTCGACTTTGGCAAAATTAAAATACTCTTTTTCGTTATAATTTCACCGGGCTAAATCAAAGAGAAAATTAAGCCTTCTCTACAAGTAAAGAGGCTGAAATTTGTAAGCCCTTCATCTATAATCCTCTTTTAAAAATTATAATATACTCTTTTCAAAATACCCACCATTAATTGCGGATTTATTTTTATAGTGGGATTGATAAGTTGAACAAACTAGTCAACAGTCAATTATAATAATTTATAATAAAAATATCAGTGATGAACTTTTGAGGAGCTGATGAAATTATTCATTTGGTTGTTTGGTAATCGCAGCGAGATGTTTCTGATGCTGAATTCTGGAGCAGTATCGCACAAAGGAAGTAGGACAACATGAGTTAGAGTTACAATTCGCTTTGGAATCTACAAATACCAGCTCTCTTGGAAATAAAATCCGCATTTCTGCAAGCAAGCATTGTAACCCAATTGTAGTGGATGCTTATAATGTGACTCTATTCAATAAGATAGAAGAGAACAACCAAAAGCACTCCATCCCCTCTCTGCCCATGGTCAAACCCAAAGTTGATCGAATTTGCCCCAAAACTTTCTTTAGAATAAAAGCCTTTCATCTCTTCCTTTCTGTACAGATGAAGTCCCATGGAATACCTCAATTCAATTCCACAACACTGTGTATTTAAATCATTCTCAATTCATGTCGACTTCAAAACAGAATTCCCAAATCAACGAATGAATCAATGGACTGCGAGTTCCGGGCTGATAAATTATTCCCAACCAAACTCAAATTGATTTGCTTTATATTTATTTGTCAACCACCAATTTACTTATCACAACATTTCGGTTAACCACCAATCAATTTCCCAAATAAAAATTACAACTAATTATAATAACCAATTTATTTTCACTAATTAAATAATTCAGAATCCATTAAAGTGACAGTTTTGAACAGTTTTGAAATATTTCATACAGGGTGAAAGTTGAAGAAAAAGTTTCATCTTATGTTTACGGCCTAAAGCAGTTAACTTTTCTTCTTTTCTTTTTTTCTGGACCAACTTCGCAAAATGCTTTGTGTCCTCCTCCCATCATCACCCATAACATACGATAAAAAATTCTTTTACTTCTGCTTTATGCCAGCAAAAAAAAGCAACAATGCCAGATTACTTTTTTCGAGCTAAAGTGAGATGTAGCTGCAATTTAGATATACATACATATATATCTGGGTCATGGAAAAAGAAAGCTCGTATTCAGTTCAATATACCAGTTTTTGGTAGTTGAGAAAGTACTAAAAAGCAAATGGGTTGAATAAGAGATGGACAGGCAAGTAATAATAATCCGAATAAACCGTTACAACAAGCGTAACAAAGGGGTGAAACAATTTAATGTTCCTTCGGCTCTGTCTGTCCGTCAAAGAGGGCCATGGGTGACGAGAGATAATTTTAAATGTTTCCATTGTCTTCCTCGAGAAAAACATGTTAAAATGGCACCTCGCTAGAGAATCAATTTTTTCAACTTTTGACCTTTTTTCCCCAGGGGAAAGATCAAGTGGTCAATTTCAGCAACGTTTCTCTCGCCAAAAAGCTAAGAATGATGCCGTTTTTGAAATTTTTCAACAATAAATGCCTGTGCGTTAGTTGTTAGTAGTATGTAAATATATAAATAGCTTCATAATATTGCTAGTAATTTAAAAAAAATCCACTCAAGTTTTTATGCTTTGCTTATAATCTTATCTTAAATAAAATAAAGGGACAAAGAATTCGTGCTTTTAGTAAATGAAAAAATTCCACTTGATATTTTAGTTTTTTATCTTAAATAAGATAAGAGGACGGCTTCTAGCGTACTTTTAGTTTAGCGTCATTTTAAATTTAAGGAAAAAAAATCATTTTGAGTCTGGAGCTGGACACGTGAAGACGTCTCGTTGAAAGTAGCTAACTAATATCGTTTAAAGTACTTACCACGCAAACGCAATGGCAAATTCCGAATTTCCTCTACCACGCAATACTTCTGGGGATGAAATTTATCTTACATGTCCTTACGAGCAGGCTCATTGTGTCAGGTAAACTATTTTTAAAAAATAATTTTGTTTTTATTGAGTTGGCGTTTCAAATAATTTTTTTTATAGAGCCACAAAAATGTTGAACCACATGATAAGATGTCGCCGCAACTACATGCTGGAAATGGAGAAAAGAAGAGAAGGGATGTTGTGGATGCATTGCAAATTTAACATTATGCATCAAATTCCAGCCCCAGAAATTCTTTTCCATGAAAATTGTTGTCCGGATCGTAAATGTGTCACAGGCTACCTCATGGAACACATTTCGGGTACAGCGATCAATTTATAGTGTTCATTTGGTTTTCCAACTTTTTTTGCGATATCTTTTTAAATCAAGGTCAAAAGTTTATTTTTTACTAATGTTTTCTGCAGGTGCTGGAGATCGTGAGAATCCTCAAGATTTCGCTGCTACCAAGTTCGAGTGGTACGAGACAACCGGCGTCCTTTACGAGCCTCATCCGGCTACCATTTCTGAAGCAGAGCGAATGAGGGGAACGAATCCCAACAAATTGGTCATGCAGTCACTTAGCCACAACATCAACTGCCCTCCGCATCAGATTCTATCCTGCAAACTCAGTAATGGTTCTGACCAAACAATCCCTTCAATTCAATAAAAGATCTGAAACTAGAATAAAAGCGATTAGTTATTATGAATTATGAAAAATGTATTAATTATGTGATTTTGTTGAATAAATGAATTTCCTCTCTTTTCAATATTAATTTCTTGCATTATCTTTTCATAAAAATGTGAACAAGAACCCGAGCCTAATAAAATAAAAATGCGCCGTCATATTCGACCGAATTTTAATGAAAACTTTATAGAACGTGCTTTAGGCCGAGAATTTCCCATATAAAGTAAATTAAAGAAAAATATTCAAATGGGGTAATGAAAATTGAAAAAAATAACCAAAAATATTTTCATCCCGTAAAATTTTTGATGAACATACAAATGTGTTGACTAGTTTTGAAATGGCATAAAGCATCAGAACCCTTTTGAGTGTCTAGAATGTGTTTCATAGTAGGAAATTTTGGAAAAATTGTATGGGTTTAATATTCAAAATGTTTAATGGTTAGGTTAATTTGGGCTATGTTATAATTGCTATAAAGGTTTTTATTTCACCCTACTGCATCATAAGATAAGCACGCGCTACTTATAAGTACTACGGAATATGAATAGAAAAATTTATGCACTTTGATTCTCTTCTTATTTTTGATTCCAGGATTTAAAACTCTTTCTATTGAACATTTGTAAATCACCAAAGTTTGTGTCTTCAAGGATTTCTTTGTTCCATCAAAACCAAACTTTGGAATTATGACAAGTGCTGAGCTTTCCAAACTTTGAGAAGATATTGGATATTTACTCGTTTCTCTTACTTTATCTGTAGTACACGGATATTCATAAAACGAGGGACAAAAATAAACGAACCCTTTGGTAAAATTATTGACAGAAAATGTGGTATTTTTTAAAGATTTGAGCATCATCACCTTGTTGAAATTTTGATTAAACAATAAGAGCCAGGCAAATCAATTTTTAGACTACATAATGTTCAAGGTTGAGAAGGCTATTTAATAAATTTTACTGCTTATATATTTTCTTCTTGTCAACTTTATTGGTGAAAGTCGCGTGCTTTCATTTTTGCCAAGAAAAAAAGTTTTTCCCTTAGAGTTTTTTGTTGATTTGAAAGATTAAAGACGAAAATGAAGATAGCATGAAGTTGTGAGACTGGACCTCTCATTTCATATTGTCCTCGTCTCTTTTAGTTATACACTTATATACCTTGCAAAGTTTTAGGTTTACGATCAAAAATAAAGTTTGTATAAAGGGTTATTAAAGGCTGGTGGAGTGAATCGTGAACAAAGTCTACTCCTGACACTTTGCTTGTTACGATCCATTCCCTTTTCATCATCTTTATATATTCTTTGCAAACTCAGTAATATTTCCGACAAAACAATCCCTTTAATTCAATAAAAGATCTGGATCTCAAATAAAAGTAAGAAGGTAGCGAGTAGTTGTTATGAAAAAGGTATTAAATATGTGATTTCGTTGAGTAAATGACGTTCGTCTCTCTTCTATATTCCCTCCATCATTCGGCGTGAACAAAAGCAATAATAAAATACTAAAATGCACCAGTGCAGCAGTCAAACTCGTCAAAATGAGCCATGTTCTTGCTGCATTTTAAAATGGAATTATGCTTTTCAGAGAAGAATTACGAGATATCGATAAATTATAGTTGGCATAAGGTTTCCCAAGACCTTAGTCAACCGTAAATCACAAAAGAGATGATTCAATCTGACTCCACTTGAGATCACAGGCTCCTTTCATTGTGAAGAATGGAGGGTGCATCTTAATCAGCCTGCAAGCACTGGCAGAGTGTTGCACTGCATCAAATTACCATTTAATCCCAAAATTTCTCATTCTACCATGATCCTGCATTTGCACTTTCTTAAACTTGGGAAAACGATCAGCATTAATTTAAGCTATAATTTCACTTTAGGCTTGGAAAACTTTTTTCCAGTTTAATATTCAGCTTTCGTGCAAATTGAAACTGAGAAAAATTCAGGATAACAAAAAGCAGTAGCAACTTATGTCTCACTCTCACTCTCAACCCCCAAGTATTGAAGGCAAGCAGATAATGTGAAAGTCTAGATGGGTAAAAGGCACAGTGAGAAAAGACCTTCGTGTGGACCCTTCTATTGTCAGAGAAAAGTACTTTCTCCCACTTTCACCTCGGTTGGAAACTCATAGACGGCAGTGAAGGGAATGATCCCAATTTCATGGAAGCATCAGTAACAAATTTTTCAAGCTCGTCTTATCTTATGAATTTATACGACCCTTTAGACAAATTAATAAAAATATGCAAAACCATTAACATATGTATTTTGTATTTCAAGAAGGTGGATGAATCGGGGTCTCTGAAATTGTACTAACACTTGGCATAGTAGCCAAAACATCACTGACGACTTCAGACGCAGCATTAATTGCATGCTCTTCGTCTTCCAGCTCTTCTTGGTACGCACGCAAAGCTATAATATTTTTAAAAGCACTGTAAATGAGATGATTCTTTTCAAGAAAAATTCTTCACCTTTAAGTCTAGTGTCCGAAACATAATTGAAAATATTCTCTGGATCGTAATGGTATGTGCTTCCAAAAATGGATTTGCGTCCCGTTGAATGTCGCTTTCCAACTTTGGCGTAATGGTAAATTCTTAGCCTTTTCTTGCTTTTGAATCCAGGGGGTGGGGTTGGAGGGGAAGGAGGTCTCGGTGGCCTTGGACAAAAGTGAGAAATGAATAGATCTACAATTTGTGGGACAAACAAGCAAAATATGATTGTTCCAAACAAAAGAATAGCAAGTGTAGGCGAATCTTGTAGAACTGCATCTCCGTCATCCTCAAACTTTTCTCGAGGGTAATAATAAGAATTTTTCCGATGCAATCGATCTCTGTCCTGTTTGAAAAAAAAACTCGGTCATATCTTTTATGAAGGGAGGAGTGTATATATTTACAGGATCTGCTTGCCACAGAGACTCCCATTTATTATCATGAATGCAGATTGAGGTGTTTTTTGGATTGTAAATTGTCCACGTTTCTGTGTAAAATGGAAAGTAAACTAATCCCTGCTTCTTGGTGTCCAGGGGTCGTTTATATCTGAATCTCACCATATCTTATTTATCTAAGCGTTATTAGAAAATTTTAAATTAGATACGACGATTTGTACTTGATACTGGTGTTTCAAATGGTCATAGAGATATGCAATACCTGTATAATTCAAATGTATTTTCGAAGGTCACGAGTAGCAAGTAGAACAATAGGGAATTGTGTCATCTTTAATGAAATTGGACCATGTCTTACTTTACTTGAAGCATGATACTTTCTTTGCATGTTATTTTATCCACAAAAGTTTAGAACACGAAATCGATGAAACCTTAATAATTGTTCGGCTCATATACTAGCACTTAAACTGCTTCCCATAATTTTAGGAACATTGACTTGATCACGTCTCAAGAAATGTAATATTTAATGAAAAATTTGATTTTTGTGTCAGTCGCCGTTTGTTCTTCTCTGTGCTCTTTCTTCGGCAATAAGCATTTTTTTCAAGTTTTTTCATCAAAATGTCTTACCAAGCACAAGGAAAGTTAATTGCAATTTTAGAATTGGTAAATTTTCTCTCATTTTTATTTCCACAATAGTATTCTATTTTCAAATTTTCTTCAGATATTTTGCTCATTTGCACTACTGGGAGTGGTCGTAGGTGCTGTCATGTTTTCCATGAAAAAGGACGAATGGGCAAAGGATGAAGCAAAGTTGGAAAAGTTTCCAAATCTCCGAGAATTTATTGAAAATAGCTGTAAGTGCAATAGTGCAAAGGAAATTTTATAAAATTTATCTATACTAAAGTATTATACTTTCATTATTGCAGCCACAGAACAAGCCATGTCATTTCTCATTCCTGGAATTTATCTTGGAATTGAGCTGATTTTGGCTGCAGTTCTTTACATAGGGGCTTCCGAGGTAATAAATTAAAAGTCGCTTTCATTTGTGCTACAAATAATATTATTATATATAGGGCAAACCAGCCCTTTTAAAGACTTGGACAAGTATATCACTCGTGATGGCTGCCATCGGCTTAGTATTTGCTGCTTTTGGAATTCTTGCTGCAGAAGAGAAAATTACCCCAATTGCAATCACTGGCGTCGGTAATGTTATAAATATTACAGAGAATAAGACCTTATATAATATATTATTTGTAGGCTACTTGTTCACTGGTTGGTCACTCTGGGTTGGATTCGCATTATCAAAGGAACCAAAATCGGAGGGTTAATAAAAGCATTGATTACATACTTAAATCTGCACATGTAATCTTAAAATCTGTAACATCATTTAAAAGAAGAATAAAAAATAGATGTCAGTTTCCTAATAATTTTATTGCTATTATCATATATATCGAGCTTGATTGAATTTTTGGCAATTTAATTAGAGAGTTTGAATCACTATAAATTACTCTTCTGTTTCGGAAGGGACAGCACTTGGTGCAGTTGTGGCTTGATCTTGAGCGGTATTTGATGGAACTGCGGATCCAGGAACTGAAGCCATTTTTGAAGGGACGGCTGAAGGAGGAGCGGAAGGAGCAGTTTCTGTCCCAGGAACTGTAGTGGCTTTGGATGAAGTGCCAGGCGCTGTGGTAGTTGCTCTGCTGGAAGCATTCGAAGCATTTGTCGTAATTTTTGATTCCGCTGCTGCTGCCGCCTCTGCTTCTGCGGCTGCTTTTGCAGCCGCAGCCTCTTCCGCTTCTTCCAATTCAATTTGACGCTCAATCTGCTTCTTGAATTTGATAATATTGAAAACAAATTCATCCATTTTTTCTGTCAATTTTTTTTTAGTATTTTTATATATTATATTAAAGTGAGCCATATATGTCGATTTATCTTTTTTTACCATATCCTGACATGTCTCTGAGCAGTTTCAAAGTGTCTTCCAAAACTCCCTTATTTTTCCCGATCCAAACACTTTCGTGCAAAACATCTTTGGGAGCATTCAATCGCTTGCGAACTTTCTCCAACCAACGCATTGCATACTTTCGAACAATTGCCCAGAGTCGTCTTTCAGCTTCCTTTTTCTTTTCAATTTGTGCAGCTAAAAAAAATAGTGGAAAATACTTTATTTGTTTCAGTTAAATATATACAAGTGGTCTTACGAAGGGAAGCTCTCGTGGCCTCAACACGACGCTGACGTTGTACAGCATTTCTTTGCGTCTCTTGTCTTAAAGCTTCGTCTCTCCTTTTGTTAATCATCACTTGACACTTTTCAAATTCATATTTCTTGTTTATCCAATTTATTTGATTTTGTTCTTTGGTAGAATTTGCAATCATATCATTTGCTGCTTTTCTCTCGTGAACTTCAATATCATTCATTGTCGCTTGTTTGAGAAATTCTCGTTGCATCATCAGCCGTTCAATTTTGACTCGATACAAACGTTCTGCTGCTCTTTTCTCCCGTTCATAACCCATCATGACTCGCCTAAGATTTTCTTTAGCTTTTGTTTCCTTCCATTTTGCGAGTTGAAGTTCCATTTGTCTTTTCTTTGTGTCATACTTTCTTTCTCTATTCTGTTTGCTTTCCATCATATATGTTTTTGCCCTTGCTTTCCGTACATTTACTGCGTTGTCTTCAGATTCGTTTAAATATCTTGCAATGAGTTGAGCTTGATCTCGCTGATGCCTTTGAAACGCACTATTTTGATCAAGAATGTTGTTGACTTCATCATTGAAATGCTTGCTCAAGTAGCATCTGAAACGGTTGAAATCTCTCATGGTGCAGTAAACTTCGTTTCGTTCATTGATGAATCCTTGTCGGCGGAGAAATGATTTGACACTTGGGCGAAAAAGGTATGATCTAGCGTTTGGGTCATGTAAAGCATTGTAAGGAACATTTACAACTCGTTCTCGGTTAAGCTTATCTTCAGTTGAGTAGTAATTGGAGCAACGATGAAGTGGCGTTGCTAATCTTCCGCAAGAAAAGTACACATATTTATCTGGACACTGTAGCATTGGTATTTTTGATGACATGTCCAAATCAAACCATGATGGGAGTGCAGTCGGAGGAACGGCTTCATCTGGCTTTGGAATCGTGTCTTTAATACAATCAATTGAAGTTTTTCTTCGAATACTTAGTTTGTCAGTGGGGGATAAAATTGCGGTATCCACTCTTTCGTTTGGTTTTTTACTCAAGCCGCAAATTGGTTTGGCTACAACAGTTTTTGGACGCATCAATAATTTTTTCCGTTTTTCTGCCATTGATTCTTGTCTTGCTTGACGCAAATATTCATCGTCTTGATTGTATCTTGAAGGAGTGGTTGTGACTACTGTAAGTGCTTTTGAAGGAGATGATTTTGTTTGTGATTTTTCTTTCATGGCTGCTTTTCGTGCTTCATGTGCTGAAACGTAATGATCAGGAGCTACTTGTGATCCAGTATATTTCAACACTGTAGCTCCCGCAGGAGTCTTTTCCACTTCCCTAAAAGGCGCACTGGCAGACGCTGCCGTCGTCATTTTTGAAGTGGTTGATTTAGCAGGTTCCACAATCGTCACTGTTTTGCTTTTAGAAGGTGCCATTTTAGTGGTGGATTTTGATGGCGCATGTGACACGACAGCTTGTGATGGAGCTTGAGATGCAACTTTTGATTGAGTCTGAGAAGGTGCTTTTGTTGACACCTTTGATGGGGCTTTGGATGACATTCGGGATGTGGTTTTTGATGGTGCTTGTGATCCAGACCTTGAAGGAGTTCGCGATGGAGGCTTGGAAGCCATTTTACCATTGATTGCTAATTTCGATCTCACAACCTAAAAGCAATTTGATTGTCGGAAAAAATTGCAGGAAAAAACCACTTGTCTTTCGGATCAGAAACTTTGCTATAGAGTTGTCATAGGTCATTGACATTATGCGACATTATTATTATGTATAAAGATGATACATGGCCCATTTTTACAAGATTTTTTCATTTTTTTCCCTAACTTATATTTGACATCACATTTAAAAGTCAAGATGATGAAAGTTACAAAGTCAAAGACTGGTAAAAAGACAAAAGTTGTTAAAAGTAAAACAAATCGGGCAGTTGCAGAAGAGGATAAAAGTGAGGAAAAGAAAGTTGAAGAAGCTTTCTCTATTCGAATTATAAACACGCTCAATTACAATCAAAGAAGACTCGCTGTAAGACATATCATTTATTAAATGCAATATGCACATACACAACTAAGCAAGATGATTTCTGATATACAATACCGCAGATTACAAAACATTTTACCATTCAACAAATTCAAGAAGCATACGCACCTTTTGAAAACCACCCAGAATATTATCTTTGGCAGGACATGTATTATTACATATTATGTATTTTGATTTGTTCGAAAGAATCATGTATAGTATTTTTTAAAAATATTAATCTCAGGTACGGGCATACGTTAGATCTTGACAAAACTGTGGTCCAGGTATGCCAAAGTTTATAGTTAAACTTGCTAAACTATTTTGACAACAGAACAAACTTGTGGGCGAAGATGAGGTCGTGGAATTTGATGGGATTCTAAAGGAACCAGCCATACTCCTTGTTTTTAAAGACGGGTTTGAGAATATGCGTCCCCCAACATTAAATCCAACACTTCGCAATGAAGACTTGGGACTCGTTGGCCTTTGTCGAAATTATTAAACGGATATTTTATTATCCGTCAATTAATAATGTATTTTTTTGTCAAAAATAAATTGATCAGTCAATATACAAAAATGTTGCGCGACATTTATTTTTCATTGTCTGAATTTTGTTTTACAAATAGTTGTGTTTGTGCAGACCAGAATAAGGCATCGGAGCATTTTTGCTGTCAACAGGCACATGAGATCTATACGGAAGATAACTGTTAAAAGTGTATACAAAGTTTTCACGCAACGGTCCGCATGGTATGCGTTCAGTGTGCATCAATTCCCATGCCTTGTTGCGGAACACATTCTTTAATTAAAGAAAAACAACGTTGTTGTTGTTAAATCGTTAGATCTAAAAATTATTATTAACTTACATTTCGTTGCAAAACGAACCCCCAATGCTCTTCCCGAATATGGGTGCATATTTTTCGCAAGCACATGGCACAATTGAAGTCAACCAAAAATTTCATCTTGTTGACAGAATCAGGAAGTCCATGGAGAAAGAAAAAGTCGTGCACAAAGCCCTTCAATTGCGTCATGTCATTAGAAGGTTTAATCTCTGGAAAATAATAATCGTGATTTGATTAAATAATTTTGATAAAATCACAGAATTGTACCTTCTAAACTTCCCATAATAGCATGAACATTGGTTTGTTCAAGTCTTTCAATAAAAGTATCGCTGAGATGGACAATGAATGAAATGTGAGGCAAGGCTGCAACTACATTTCCTTGTGACGCGAGAAAATCCATCGTCTTTTTTATTCTTGCTTGATTTTCAGTCACCTTAATGTCTCCCTTTGGCTTATCTGGTGTATTGATGGCGAGATGTAAGGGTTGTAGTTGAGTCAATGTTCGTCTTCTTGTTCTCTCAACTTCATTGGGTCGTGTAATTTTCCAGCGAGTGGCCACCAAAGTCAAGTTATCTTCGTATGGGGACTTTTTTGGAAGAGGGGGCAATGGTCTATCCCATTCAGCAAATCCACGTTCTGAAACAACAAATTTTGGTGAAAATACCTACTTATCGATAAAAAGCACAATTTTCTCAATTACTTTTGCTTCCTGCACTTTCTATGCCAAAGCCACGACGTGCTTGTGCTTCTTGTATTTTCCCCTCTGGTATAGGAATACTATCACTTTGGAAGTATATTTCTTCCACAGCTCTTATCGTATGATACATTTCAAAAGTTAAGAGAGCTGAGAAAAATAACTTCTCTCGAGCAGAATATCCAGCAGGATCCACGCCATTTTGAGGTTCAGCAGGAGGAACGTTTGCCTTTGATTTTGTCGCTTGAACTTTGTTGTTGTCTTTGCATTTGTCTGTGGGTTTTGTTTGCTTTGGGGGCATAGGCCAAGTATCCTGAGTCTCGTATCCATATGGGTTGACTAATTTATCAAGGGCTTCCATCTTTTTCTGCTTTGCCTGATTCGTTTTGGATTTAGATTTTGACGGTTTGGCACCATTTCCCTCTTCGTAATCTGGACAATCTTCTGCTTTGAACGGGACTGGGTCTTTTAAAAAATAAACATACATTAATTTCTATTTTCAAAATATAAATAGATAATGTATACCCCCAAAAACTCCCTTTTCTCTTGCTAATTTTGGGCTTCCAACTCCTAGCATGAAATGTGGAAAAGACCAGCCATTTTCATCTTGTGGTATCCTCCTCAGAACTTCAACTACATCCTCTTTTGAAATGCCAACTCCCAACTCACCCATTGCATTTGAAAGTGGACCTACAACGTCGCAGATTTTTTGGCCTCCTTGTTGCAAAAGATCTCGTATGTTCATGACCAATTTTAACTAATGAAGGTATGAGAAAATAAAAGAATCAATTAAGCTTCAAAAAAAATCGATTTTCTATATTTATTTACCACAGCATCATCCAACTGAATTAACCATCCTGGAAATACTAGTTTTAAGTGACCAACTTCAATTTTTCCCATAACATTTCCAGCTCCCTCGTGCACTTGGCTATGAGTTTTTACTAGAAACGAAGCAATTAAGCTGAATAGTTAAACATATTTTTTTTTAAAAGTAACGCTTACAAATTCGTTCCATGCTGGGACTATTTTCGAGGTAAGGAAATTCCAGACCTTTTGGAGGAGGAGTATTCTTATCCAGGCTGAATGTGGACTCTTTTTTCTTTAATGGCGATCCAGGAATGATTTCTTTGGGCTTGGGAGCCAGCGAGCCAAAGGGAGCTTGTCTTGGGGGAACATCTAAATTGATGTAGCATTCTAATCCTTTCGGAAGTGGCTTCGCCTTTTTCTGCTCTTGTCCTTTTGGTTTTGACTAAAAAATTATTTTAACAGAGTCATTAAAAAATGTGGATTTCATGTTATATTATAATCATTTGTTACCATTTTTGACTTCGATTTGCAATACTTGAATTTGGATTAAACGTCAGAATAATTCTGTAATTCTAATTTTTTGGATGCATAAACTAAAAATTTTGATCAATTACTACTATACTAAAATTTGGATGATATTTTTTTTCCTCAGTAATATTTTCCTGACGGATAGAAACTTTTTATTTTAGCATTTTTATCAAGCTATAACAACATGTGTGGGTATATTTCAGTACCGATGCAAATACGTACCATTATGAAGGGAATATAAATTGTCGATTGTATTTTTATTGCTTCATTAATTTATGAGAATTTTTTGTCTGTAGCAATTTAGAAAACAATTTATTACACCAATTAGTCAATTAATTGAATATCTGCCCCTGCGTATTTAATTCCCTTAGACAAGATCTTGTCCTTGTCTCTTTGCTTGTACATGGCCAACATTGAGTCGAAGAATTCACCAACTTCCTTCCTCCATTGGGCATGCATACCATCCCAGAAAGCGTCCCCACCGCTATACAATAAACATGACAATTTTAAAATACGACCACAATAAATCGACAATGATTTAAAGATCTCTCTTTTTATACCCATAACGTTGAGCTCCGCCACCGCCACCTCCACCGCCGCCTCCGCCCATTCCCCCTCCGCCACCACCGCCGCCCCCACCAGCGCCTCCATCCCCACCGCCGCCGCCGCCCTGGCCGTAGGGTCCGATTGCTCCAAAGCCTTTGTTTGTGGTGTAATTTCCGAATTTCCAGTCATTAGCCACATGGTCAGGTCCAAAGAATTCAGCACTCTGTTTCTCAACGTTGAATTGTCCATTGTCGAAGGCACCAAATTGTTGATTGGCCAAACGGTAGTTTCCTGCGTTTGGATCGTTGGTCCAGTTTTGCCTAAAATGAATGAAACGTTTTTGTAAAAACGCGTTACCAGCTACATAAACTTTTCTTACCATTTGCCCATAAAGTTCTCAAAGTTGCCCCACATTTTCTCGTGACCCTTTTCCCATTGGACTGGGTCGGTCATGTCAACGTTTCCACTGTAGCCACTGCCACCACCAGCCAGACCTGCGGCAGCTCCAGCTGGATTTGTTGGACCCCCAGCGGTCGCAGGGTTACCGACAACTGGATTAGCAGCCCATCCGTTTTGCCATTGATCCATCTTTTGTTGAACAAAGTTGTTGGCTTGCTCATCTTTCTTGGCTTTTCCGAGCTAATATTATTATGGAATAAAATGTCATATTCTATAATTATTCTTTGCCTTGTATGGTGCATCATATAATAAATTTTAATAATTTACCAAGGATGTGATTTGTCCGTTGATTTCAGTTTGTTTGGATTTGAATTCTTCGTTGTATTGAGTAATTTGTTGCTCAGACATGGTAGATTGTTGAGAAATGGTTTGTTGATTTTGGGATTCCAATTGTGTAAGTTGTCCTTGAAGACCATCAATCTTTTGGTTGATTTCATCTTGTTCTCCATTGTACATAGATTGAGCCTTGGTGAACTCTGCCTTTTCTTGTTGGAATTGTTGTTGATATTGTTGAGCCTTTTGAACCATTTGAGTATTTCCAGAAGCTTGATATTGTTGCACGCTTGACTGGGAAGTTTGTGTAATCTGGGACTCTAGACGTTGAGTTTCAGATGTCTGTTGTGACCATTGTTGATCTTGCTGTTGGAAGCGTTGAGTGACCTTGTTTTCAATGGTTTGAATGGTCGTCTCCTCCTTTTTCATAAAGGATTGTTGAGTGACCAAATTTGTCCATTGTGCAGAGCCACCCCCTTGTGGTGTACGCTTGGTTCGCAACCCAGTCTCGGTCGGAAGAGCCGATACGACTAAATTTTTAAATAATTTTCAAAAAAAAAAAAATTGAATGCAAATTTATAAACTATAATTAGGATTTGGTACTAAAAGTCGATCTTTACCTGAGATTACGACCACAAAAGTGACGACGGGAAGCACCCTCATGATGCTGTCCGGGTCCAAGGTGAAATGAGAATACGGCCTCCGTGCCCTACTTCCAAAGCCAAAAAAAGCCTAGACTTCTCATTAATGAGTATTTAATTGTATTGTGATACAATGAATCGGGGCTAATTCCGCGTTACCCTTCCGGGTGCCAACGTGGACCACGCTGCTAATAATATATATTATCCTGACACCAAAATAGTACTCTGCATTTTAAAACAACTAGTATGTACCTATACTTGGGTTAGTAATTGTTGCAAATTAATTAATGAGGTTAAACAAATATATAGACGATGAAAGATAATGCATAATTAAATCTCAAACTGCATTTCATTATTTTCACTCGACAATCTCAATCATTTCAGTCATTGGGATCATTAGAAAATTTCCTTTTTTAAAGAGGAAGAAGCATTGTTAAACATTTTGACAGTTTCCAACATCAGGCGTTTCTTCTGAACAAAATAAAATATAAAATTAGCAAATATCATTTTAATTTTTAGACTATTGCCTTTTTTAATTTTCCTCTTTCTATTCAACTTTTCTGGAGCATCTTTTACTTCTGGAAAATAATATATTTCATTGGATTTTCATTCATGCTAATAATAAAATTACCTCCATACAAAGCATCGTAATTTTGAGTAATATTTCTGCAAATCACATCTTTCGTCTCTGGTCCCGTCCATTGATTAGCGTTTCCTAAATTTGATGAAGTGTATCCCATTTCCGCTGCTCTTTTATTTACCCCTTTCCATAAAATAGTTTAACAAGTCTTTTTCGCTTATTCTGATAAAAATGTTACCTGGAAGAATAGGCAAGGCTAATACTCCCCACCAAACTAATTATTTATGAATTTATATTTACATACTTTTGCTATTTATCTTTTAAATGTTAGTGTATACCAAGGATGAAAATTGGGAAGATAAAATAAGCCCAATGCCAATAACCCTTCATCATAATAAATTAATTATATATGGACATAAAAATATTTTCAAATGTATAATCAATTTTATTGTATGTATTTTAATTGTAATGTAAATTTGCTACACATTCGACATATGGATTGCCATAAAAGTTTTTGTTACATGCACAAAGAGGTGTGTGTTGAATGACAACACAATTTGCATTTTTTCCACAGGAAGAAAACTCGTCCCCTCCAGTGATCATTACTTGAGGGCTTGTGACTGTTTTTGGGTTGCAGGGATCCACGCACTTTTCCTTGACGCAGATTTCAGTTGATGAACACTCATTATGCTTTTTACATCCTGTACTAGTTTCTTCTTTATTCAAAGGGTCGCATCGAACGCTTGGATCTCCGGTGGTATGTTCAGGACACCCACAAACAAGCCTTTTTAAAAAATGATTTTTGATTCAATTGATAAATTCAAAGATGTTTATATGTTACCTTCCTATGACCATACGGCAAATGGCGTTGACGCCGCACATGGATTTGCAATTATTATCATCCTTGTTCATAAACTTTTGATTTTGTTGTTGATCGTGCATTTGAGGGATTTGAGTTTTGTCATGATACTGAATTGTTGGATTTCGATTCATGTGTGGTAGTTGAACAATGACGTTTGGAGAAATCTCTCCATTGTTTTGAGATTGTTGAGGAACAGCGTCATCAACTGTAAAAATTTGTGAAAAATATATATTGATAAAATATACTAAATAATCAGTTTAAAACTGAAAACTACCAGAATTATCAGCACAAACAATGACGCCTCGAATAGTTCTGCAATTACTATATTGACCTAAAGGATCTGATACAGAAGAGTCTGGAGGAAACATTGGTTTCTGACCTCCAATATCTGCTGGACGATAGTGATCATTATTCAAATGGAACTGAGAACTTAATGGATGATTCATTGATGGCTGCTTTTTAATGTGGGTGTGGACAACAGTCTCATGTAATATTGGTTGAGATTGATGGTCACGATAATTCTGAGTTATGGGAATTCTGCTAATGTCCGGACTTTTAACAGTTTCAGTACTTGTGTGATATTCAACATTAAAGCGGGTTGGATTTTGAGCTTGTGCTATCTCGTGGTCCGGAACAATTTTGATATTGGTTTGTCTTGTTGTTGATTGTTGTGAATTTTCATTAGAGTTACATTGTACAAATGGATCACCGGTATGTTCCGGTCTGCATCTGCAAAAAGCGAGGCCAGTTGCAGATCTTTCACAGAGCGCATCTTTAGCACACGGCGACGTGGCGCAAGGGTCTAAATGAAATGCAAGTAAATGTCAAAAATTTAAAATACAAAATCTAGCAAGTCCTTTCTATTAGATAAATTATACCGGAATTAGATCTGGACCTGGAGCCCGATCTTGCAATATTCAGGCTCAAACATCCCCCAATTAAACAACCAACAATCAAAAGCACTTTCATTTTTTATGATCTAGCTCAATTAAAGTCTGAATTTGAAATAAGCTTGGATCCTTGTAAAGCTTAAGATTTTACATTTTAAAAATAACGGTTTTAAGATCTGTCAGATATTCTGCCACATGCAAATTATAGTAAAAATCATAAAAGGTAATGCACCATAAAAGACTTATGGATCAGGATTAAGTTTTGGTCAAAATAAACCGCAACCTATACAACAATTTAAATCTTCTTCCTCCTTCCTACAACATAATATGTTTACCATTGTCTTGGCTAATGCAAAGATCAAATCTTATTGTTGAGATCATCTTCATAATTTATACACACCGATGTACAGTAGTGTACATTGTACAATCATTTTGTCTCAACTAGCCTCTATGTTTACTCATTAATTAAACCAATTTTTATTTAAAGTTTTTAAAAAATATTTTGATAATTTGGAGCTTAAAAAGCAAAGAATAAGTTTTAGATTTCATATTTTGAAAAACTTTAAAATTGCAGAAAAATTTATATCTCGAACTATTGCAGTGTGAGTCCATCTCAAATTGCCCATAAAACTAAAAAAAAAAAAATTTCAATAAGCAAATTATTCAACTGGGATGCTTTATTATCTCATTTTGTTCACGTCTAAAATAGGATTTGAATGCCTTTTCCGTACACAATCAGAGATTTATTAGCTTGAGGTTGATGATCTAAAAAGTTGAACAGTATATTTAGGCGTGGGTTAAATGATGTTAAAGCCTCAAATAAACATGTAAAAATATTGTCTCCAAACAGATTCTCATTTATTATCTGCATTTTAAATCATCCATTTTGCAACATGAGTTGTGAACAATGATGGAGGCTGTTATGATGATGAGAGATCTATTTCCAAGATATGAGCCCCCAAGTTCAATAACTTTTACCAGTTGGAAAAAACATGTTAAACAACTTTTGAATACCAGTGACCAGGAGTCCTCTTGGAGTTCATCTCTCTCCATCCATCCGCTGGCATGTGCCTAACAATAAGAAAACTCAACAATGCATGAAATCAAAATTTAAATAAATGCGTGTAATCGTCTTATTCACTCTATCCGGCACAGTATAAAGATTTTATATAATATCGTATTTTGTCCCAACAAAGGGTTCACTTTTGGACCCAATTAATAATAATAAAATGGCGTGGAATTTAACGGCTATTATTAGTGTGCTATTGTTATTTTGTTCATTTTTCATACCAGAAATATTTGCAGGAAGAGGTATTTTTGCTCAATACTTTGTGGTCACAATCCCATTTCATTATTCATTTTGTTCACAGCTCCACCGTGTGAAGATCCAGGGGTTTGTGGACCCTACAGTCAATGTCTTCAAGTTGACAATCTTAAAAGAAGAAGTGAAGACTCTTTAGTTCCATTTGATTGGAGTCAAACAATATCTCGAGCTTTAAAGAAATTTCAGGCTCGAAATCCAGAAGGAAATACAAATGGAACGTCTCAAACTGTTCTTTGTGCTTGTATGCCTCATCATATCGGAGCTCCACCGAAATGTAGGCCTCTTTCTTGTGCCGCAAATGCAGATTGTCCATCGCAATTCGCTTGCGTAAAGTGAGTGCCATTAAGAAGGCTATAATGAAATGTGTTTATGTAACATCATTAAAATTCATAATTTCAGAGGATTCTGTAAAGATCCGTGTCAGGGAATTTGTGGCGTGGGTGCAGAATGCAAAGTTGTAAATCATTTCCCCGTATGCAGATGTTTGAAGGGGTTCAATGGAGACCCATTTTTTCAATGCAAAGGTATGCATTTATTTACTTATTTGTCTACAGCGAATTCAAATTAATTATATAATGGCTAATAAAAAAATGTCAGCTTCATATTGCAGTGAAAATGACCAATGTCCAACTGATTTGGCATGCAAGGGAAACAACTGCAAAGATCCTTGTGAAGGCGTCCGTTGTGGTTCTAATGCTAAATGTTGGGTTGTGAGACATCACAGGTAAAAAAAAATACAAAACAAATTTTAAACCAATTTCAACCTGTTATTATTAGCACATGCATATGTGTTCCTGGTTATACTGGAAATCCATTTGAAGCTTGTGCTGCAATTGTAGAAGGTATAATGTTTTTGGCTTAATTGTCACACATTTTGTGTAATTGTCTTATATTTTGTATTGAAGATGAGATTGCTGCAAGATGCAATTTGGATGTTGATTGTCAGCCAACGGAAGCTTGTATTAATGGATATTGTCGAGGTACATTATTATGAAAATGTAAATAGTATGCTTTACGAGTTTCATTCATAGTAATATTTTGTAGATCCCTGCGTTGGGTATTGCAAAGGATTATGGAAGAAATGCGAAGTTATTGAGCACAAGCCGAGATGCAGTTGTGAGATAAATACTTATCCAGCAGATGATGGAAATTGTCTTTTAAATTCTGGTAAAAAAGCCATAATAGTAGTTTTCACTCAAAGTTTCTTAAATAAATAACAAAATACAAAAAAATTCAGGTTCATATTGTGGTCGTGATCCTATTAGAGTTTGTGGTCAAAATTCTCAATGCATCGAATCAACTGTCGGACCTGGTATACAATAATAATTGTTAACACTTTCTAACACAGATAGTTGCCTAAAATGATTTCGAACGTTATAGTTTGCCGTTGCCTCGCCGGATACGTGGGTAACCCTCCAAATTGTAAGGCTTGTGTAAGCGCATTTGAATGTGGTAAAAGTGACCAGGTAAAAACATACGATTTTTCAAACACACGTAAAATGCCATTATTTTGATAATGTATAATTCTTAGACATGTCTTAATGGACGATGTGTCCACGCTTGTACAACGATGCATTGTGCTAATAATGCAGTTTGTGTTGTTGAAGAAGGAAATCCAGAGTGCAAATGTCTCAAGGTGGTTTAAGGTTTGAAGATAGTTTAAGTTTTTTATTTGATGTTTAATGTTTAAAGGGATATGAAGGGGATGGAACAAAAGAGTGTGCAAAAGTTAAAACTCCCTTAAATCTCACGGCATGTGAAAATGACACTCAGTGTGTTGACACAGAGAGTTGTATTAATGGAAGGTGTCAGTCTCCATGCATGGGAACTTGTGGAAATGCTGCAGAGTGCATAAGTGAGAACAAATTGGAATTTTTATATCTTTATTTAAACTATTAATAATAAATTTTATTTGTCAGTCAAGAACAGAATCCCTTCATGTTACTGCCCAGCCGGATATTCAGGCGACCCTTATTATTGGTGTGTCAAACTTCCTCCACGTCCTCCATGTAATAACAGATTATAATTGTAACTAAATATATATGTCTCACTTTTACATAAATCACTAATTTCAGTCGAAGGGGACGAATGTGATAGAGATGACGATTGTCCAGATGATATGACTTGTGGTCTACATGGCTTTTGTGTCAATCCATGCAATCACGTTTGTGCAGTTCATACAGGGGCAAAGTGTGAGGCTAAGCGTCACAGGGCAACTTGTTGGTGTCCAAACGTTGGTCAACCTTGGAAGCGTTGTTTCTCCCAAGATGAAATCAATAGCACTTCAACAACCACAGGTCACTCAGGACCTTACAGTTTGGTAAACAAGAGACGTGTAGGACCTTGCAATCCGAGTCCATGTGGAACGTAAGACGTTATATACCTAATATATATAAAGATTTCAAATGAAAGATGTTCATATATTATTTTATTGAAATTCTATATGTAGAATGGCTTCTTGTCATGTAAGCAGAAATCGGGCCGTTTGCCATTGGTAAGCCACTTATAAAATTTCTAAACTGCAAAGCGTTTGTTTGTAAATTGTAAAAGCACACAATAATATATTTATTTATTTCTTGCATTTCACAGTCTTCCAGGCTATAACGGAATCCCTCCAGCATGTACTCCTAAATGTTTCAAAGATCACGATTGCCCTTCAAATATGGCATGCATTCATGGTAAATATAATGAACTATTTCTTAAAATTAAATAAAAACTTGCATTTTTAAAAATGCAGGACAATGTGGAGATCCTTGCCATTCCAAATGCTCAAGAAATGAGTACACATTTTGTACAGTGATAGGTATTTTTTAGTAAACTAAGCTATTATTTCAACTTGATGTACTTATTTAATGGATTGTCTTGTAATTAGATCATGAGCCAAACTGTGTGGATGCAAGTAATTCCTTACTGCTTCTTCGAGTACCAAATACAAAGGGATAATGAGGGTTTATATATTTTTGCTTGATAATACCAATTCTAGACTATTTATTGCATTTTTCTAAACATAAATACATGTTCAAACTTTTTTGCATTGCACTGAATAAAGAAATTAAAAATACTTTAAAGGGCAGTGACATGGGCAATTGATGCTGCACAATCAACTCGACCATAACCATAGACATTATTTGGATAAGGCGTTGTTTGCAGAAGGCTGCTTCCTCCACAAAGGGGACTGTGAACATCGGGGTTTTGATAAGCATTGTTCATCATTACATCATACAATTGTTGGGCAGTCATTTGCTTATTCTTGGAGAGAAGCACGGCGGCAACTCCGGCGACAGTGGGGGATGACATTGAAGTCTATATTCAATTATTGAAGTAATAAATAGGTATGTTGTGATTAGATCTTGATTTGTATCATGTAAGATCATTTTACCCCAGAAATGGTGTTGTATGCTGTGTTGTTTGTTCCCCAACTTGACCGTACATTCGATCCGGGACCCACGATTGACACCCCAAGCCCCAACATATAATCCGCAGCCTGACTTGGACCAGTACTGGAGTAAGACGCAATGGCCTCACTAAAAATATACTTGTTTATATCAATACTTATCAATATTATTATATTTTCCTCACTTGCAGGCCATGGCACCTACAGACATGATTCCCCATTTTGTCCAGTTACCGTCCGCAGGACTCGCAACAGTTGAACACACAGGTCCGCTATTACCAGTGGCAAAGAAGCTTTTAATGCCCATGGCTTTCCAGACAGCAAGTACTCCTTGGAACATTGTATTCCCGATTCCTCCTCCCCAGCTATTATTAATGATATCTGGAATTGTTGTGCAGTTTTGTTCCTTCCGATCAGGACACGAAAGAAATTGTCCACAAGCAATCAGTTGTTCATTATCGCAGCTTGCGTCATTACATCTGTTTTCGAGAATGTGTTGTTAGTTGTTTAAGGTCAACTAACTCGTTAGTTGAAGATAAGAAATGTGTCTTGTTACCCCATACAGGCCAACCAGGTCGCTCCAGGGGCTACTCCGACGGTCTTTCCAACCATTGACCCCATTGTGTGGGTACCGTGTCCATTTGAATCATATGGAGTGGTATTCTTAGGGTTGTAAGCATTGTACCAATTGTATTTGGGTCTAAAGTTGTCTTTGAGCTCTTGATGAGTCGCTAATACTCCGGAGTCAATATTTGCTACCACCTAATATTAAAAATGCTTATTTTATTTTAATTAATTAAAAAGATTTTAATAATGCATGTAAAGTTTCTTACAACTCCTTGACCGTTGAAGCCTTGGGACCAGCATTCAGGGCCATGAACTAAGATTTTATTTAAAAATAAAAAAAAATAAAGTAAAATCTTAAATTTATGTATATAATATTTTTATACCTGCTTTTACCCCCCAGGGTAACGTCGTATCGTTCTCGCATGACAAAGGAACATATTGAGATTGTGGCATGGGGAAAGTGATTGGCTTTGAAACATTCTTGACAATATCAAAAAATCCACAAAGGGGTTGAAGGATTGCAGAGTTGACGTTGTCGCAAAACATTTGATTTGAAACACTGTAATATCTGCAGCTTGGTGCTTTCATGAAGGGGAAGAATGTAGAGGTCAGAGAAATCATTTTATTAATTACACCTTGAGCCGCTTCGCCGAAAGTGTCCAACATATTCATGATGGCCAACGGAGACTTGGAATTGGACAGACCTGCAGCTGCCAAAGCGTCAGCAGGGACAGGGACCAATTGGATGACGACAGAGGAAGTACCACTCACGTCCTTACTTACTGTGCAACCCTGCCCCCATCCTCCGTGGACAAGGAGGGCTACACCTAAGACAACGCTCAGAAACTTCATATTTTGACTTTATTGTTTGACTAAGAGACTTGTGAACTCAATGATGTCCATTTGGACCCGAACTCGGGCTTTTATTTAAGAAAAGGTGTGACGCTGTCATCTGCTTCGGACAATGATATGAATAGAGGGCAAGTTTACATATATTGTGACCTGACAGCCGACATGTGGTGGTGATTTATTTTTTAAATACATTTTAGTTATATAAGAACAGTTACATTAATATTACTTATGTAACTTATGTAATGTTAAAAAATATACTTTTCTTCCTTTTCTTTTCAAATCGTTTTTATTCACGTCATTCTAATTCTAATCAACTACTAATATCTGGTGCCGGTATTCATTTGTGGGTACAGTACAGACAACTATTTTTATTTATTTGCAGATAACAGATTTACATGTTTGTAGTTTATTGCAAAGGAACTTGTGTAATTGAAATTCCAGTACGATTGTACTCTCTCAACCGCAACTTGATTAAAGCTGGTTCAAATGATGGAAATATTAAATGGTCAACTTTACTCTGGATGTTGACTTTATAAAATAGGGTTGAAGGTTAAATGTCATGTAATATTTATGTCATCATCCTCATTTTCATACCTTATGCAAGGAAAAATTGCATGAACTTGTAAATCTAAGGTTAAGCAATTTTAATTTTATTGCTTTTGTATTTGTATGGCAAAACAACTTGTTTACGTAAAATGTTTTTCTCTCCAGATAATTTATTTTGGAGGATAATTTTGTGCAGTTTATCCCCATTTTATTTGAATGTCTGCAAGTTTTCTTTTTCTTTACGACCCTTGGCCAGAGAGACTTGCTTTTTGTCCTTGGCATTGTGGCATCCGCCCACACTTGGAAATGAACGTACATATTCCACCGTGGTGCAGTCCCCCTTCCTTCCTAAATAAATCCCGATCCGGGTTCAACTTTTTGCTGGCCGTCATCCTGGAGCCAAGCACAATCCTACCGACTTACTTTTCCAGAGACAGAAATTTCTAATGACACATTTCTTTCCTCTTAACTTGCTCCTACTACTTAGATACTCCTAAGGAATTAGGCTAAAGATAAAGGTCATTTCACATCAGCTTATACTGCCAACTCAACATGTCACTGCAATTTGTAGACTGCTCTGCAATTTTTCCTTACTGGTTTTGTTATATTTGTTGTCCAAGTCATGGACAGATCTTTAGCTACCCTTCCGCTGTCCAACTGAATTAAGAGCAGATTAAAGGAAACATGGGAAAAAAATGAAAAAAACTGCCAATCTTTCTAATCCCGTCCACAGAAAGCATTATTGTAGAATCAGCACAAAAAAAGAACATGAAACGTCCTGACACAAAAAAAGTAAAAGTAACCCTACATATGCCGTCCTCAGGGCCACCAACTGTTGAAGAGTGTTAAAAAATGCAGGTATTTTTTCTGCCAAAATGACACATATATAAAGTCGGTTTGGTTAAATTCTCTCCACAATTTTGAATGGAATATTACGAAACACTTTGGAAATGAAGGAGAGTTGACAAAGAATGGAAAAGTTTTCTCTCCTTCTTTTCACCCAACTTGTGTGAAGGAGAAGAAGAGAGAAAAAAACTTGGCAATTCCCAACAATATGGATTCCAAGAAAATATTAGTCAGCCAACTTTTCATTTCATCTACTTCCTGCAAACTCATGAAATAAGTAGGGAATTGGTGTTTCAATATTAAATGTCTCAACGGTTTATTTTCCACCTTAAAATGTAAACAGGTAAAGTATGTAATAATATCTTTGACAAAGTTTATTTAAATCATAACAGTCCTTGGGTGTATTTTGGTATAAATTTTATCTTTAGCTCATAATAGCATCTTTCTCTCGTTTTATATAGCTAGACAGCTACGTACAAATTTAATCTACAAACTACACGTACATTCACAATACATTTACTTTTTATTAGCTTCTTGATTTAATGATTTTGTATCTGTTTGGGTAAGTCTATCTAGATAAGCTCTCTAATACAAGTACATGGACTTCATCATATCAACATTATCAGCATCATTTCATTTTTTCAAACAAAAATCAAATAAAACTAAGTCCCTGAGCGAAAATCATTTTGTTAAAAAAACAAAGCACCATCTTCTAAATAAATATGTAATAAATATGTACACAATAACAGACAAAATTAAGTTTAATATTCACAGCCACAGTCAATACCTTGATTGAGTTCATTTCTATTTAGCGATAATAAAAACAATAGGGGTGTTCACAGTAACCGATTATAATCGAATGGAGGATTATAATCGAATTGGATTATAATCGTTAGCTGT
>JAQIXN010000768.1:0-28880 GCA_034698145.1 Proisotoma minuta
CATCCTGAGCAAGTCAATGAAAAACAATTACCAAACAATTTAATCAACAGTTTTATAATAACTCACTTTACAAACAAGTCTTTCCTCTGATCCGTTGTCCATGGTCTACCATAAAATCCTGTCAAACCAAAGACTGTTTAGATTATATCAATGTCAATTTGTCACTTGCCTTCGACAACACCGCAAACAAATTGAGACTTGCTTAACTCATGACTCTCCATTTTAACAGTCCACCTTTCCCAATCCTTCCCAATAAGATGCTTAGCTGATCATAATTTTCCGTGTGACGAACGACGAGGACAACAACGTCATACAAGGATTTGGAATATTTGGAAGTTCCACATGTAACAACTTAGTGTACTGGTTGGACGGTTGTTGTTGAGTTGGAGTTGAGAATGAAGCTGTGAGACGAAGCTCAATGCCTCTGCTTTCACCTCCTTTCTTTCCAACAATTGGGATTATTCCATACTTCCCATCAATTCCATAGCACAAAAGTGGCCAAAAGTATATATGTCATCAATGTCATCCATGCCAAATTGACATTCCCAATCATTAGCCATCTAGACACCTCAAACATTCATGCGTGTCTTTCATACATTCATTTTATGCTGCATATTACTGCATATATTATCCAAGCTTCGTGATCATTATGCGTATGTCAAAATATTTATGGAAATTGCAATTGATTGCATTCATTTTGAGGGAATTTGTACAAGTTATCTGAATTCTTCGGGGGTGAAAGTTGAGAGATACAGAGGAGAGTCTGGGAGAACTCCAAGGGCTAATAAATTTTACGTGGTTAAATCAAGACTGAGCCAGTTTAAAAAAAAATTGTGAAGCTATTGTTTAAATATAAGGATTTAGCTGACTTGCTAAGGTATCTAATGTTAACACGATTTATGCTTGGTCTATATTACTTAACCTCTGTTTGGCTGTTTGTTGAAGGTTATACCATTGGTCGTGTTGTACGGCAGCTCTTAAAACATTTCTCATCCAGAGAAAGCCTCTCGAGGTTTTCAGCACAAAAAGAGAAAGTTCCTAATCTCTTACCACTTTAAGTCCCTTGCCATCTTGGTCAACCAGAGTTATCCGTAAGTATACACATTGTACAAGGAATTTAATGTCTCCAATTAACAGCCAATTAACTCTTCTTAATTGGCAGGGAGTTAAACAGAGGGGCCGATCTGTCGCCTTCCCACTCGGAGCAAATTATAGAACAAACTTGTAAATTGGACAGACACTTTGTCCAGTTTGCATCATCCATCGCTGACAAGCGGCTCTCCCTTCTTTTTCGTCATCAGACAACCCCACCCTAAATAAAAGGACATAACAATTGACACTTAATTTGGAACATTGAAAGGATAAATAATTGGGAGCTGTAGAGGAGGAGACAGAAAAAGCCGTTGACTTTTCCCTTTTTACCAAAAAGAAAATCAGAGCAATTAATATTTTTTTCAGTCCGAGGTTAATCATGGCCCAGTTGTGAATTTTGAATATGAAGTTGTCACGACGCGGATATTGGATTCCCTCGCGGAACGGGCTGCGGCCAGCCACAAACACGACGAAGACGAAAGGGTCGGTAAATGAACGACGACCCCAACATGGACAAGAAAATATTCACACCCACCCCAAAATTTACCCAGGGGGAACTAATCCCCAATAACTCCAAATCCCAAAATTTATATAAACAAGGTAAATCAATTATTACACATGTCCTTAATTATTATTTCCATTCTATACAACAAAATCTCAGCATCCCATCGCTCGCAGTCTTTGCCCGCCCCCTTGTCCCCGTTTTTGATTTATAGAGCTCAATCCCCTTTCTCATTTCTCAGTAGTTAGTTCATAGTTAGTGCTTAGTCATTCCAAAAGTTAAATGGGATCTGTGGATTGTTTTCTTAATTGTTAAAAATGGCAGATGTTCGGGCACAATTTGCATTGTTCTTCTTGGTCCGCTGTATTCCGGAACTAAGGCCCCTAACCGACTTTGTCACGTACTTTGCTCTTTGGTGGCACTGCATCTCCGAAGTTCTTTCGTTCATTGACTCCTTCGTGGCTAGTTGGCAAATTGTGGGAGCCGTTTGCTTTGCCCTTTGCCACAGACACTTTGACTACACTCCAATGCCATTCCCACTCTGACCCCACAACGGATCAGTTCATTCCCCTTTTTTACTCCGTCTTTTATTACTTTTATTGTTTTATTAGTTAAATTATTTTATAATTATCTTGAGAGGTCTTTTATCATGGGAAAACATAAAAGGCACCTTAACCCTGTTTCAGACAATGTAACGAAAAGGGCGCAGAGCAGGCCGGGCTCTTCTGACATCCGCAAACAACCCAAAAAGAGTTTCAAGCCCAGAAGCAAAGAATGGGTAAAGAGTAAAGCAAACTAAACTACTAGTCAATCCAATTTATCCAATGATAGCTAATAACTGATGAATTCTGGGTTTAGATTAATAAAGAAGGTCGTGGACCTGAAGTGGGGTCAATTCAAGCCCCTGGAAGTCGTAAGAGGGATTGGGACAATCTCTTTTTCTTTTCGCCAAGGGAGCGAGGTCTGTCTCCCAGCGTGTGGAAATCGCATCATGCTCATAGAGGTCGACATCATTCGGGTGGGGGTGGCAAAAATAAGTTCAACAAGGAAAATTTTCTAAGAGCAAAGTAATTTGTCTTTTGGGTTGACTGATTTGATCTCAATTAGTTCATGTTACAATTATCATTGTTTACAGCTGTACGTTCCTTATGCGAGAAGGAAATGATTATGCGCCATATTTGGCAGACCCTGATTTACTTGTGGACTGGGAATGCGTCGAGGAAATTGTAAAAGAGACTTGCTTACAATTTTGTAACGGAATACTCATTTTTTTAAACTTTAGGTTGTCACTATGATTGATGAAGGGGCCAGTTGTCCAATTTGCTTAGAGCAGCCAGTTGCTGCAAAAATGACTATCTGCGGTCATATTTTCTGCTGGTCTTGCATTCTTCATTACTTGGCTTTATCTGATCAAACATCTAGACCCTGTCCCATTTGCTATGAATCCGTCTCCTACAAAGACCTCAAAAGGTAACATATATAATAAAATATATCATTAAAAAACATTAATAATAGTAATTACAAAAAATAAAAATATGTAGTGTGGAGACAGAGATTTACTACAATGTTGAACAGCTAGGAGGTATTATTGATATGGAATTGTTAAAATGTCACAAGGATATGCGCTCTGTCCTTCCACTCCACGCTCACGAAGCTACTGATGAATGGAACAAGCTGTACTCAAAAATTAGAGTTATTTCATCAACTGAAGTATTAATTATTTTAACTCATTACTCATTTTAATTAATTAGGAATTAAGAAAAATTATATTTTCCTAATCATCTTTAGGTCATGGAGAAAGTTCTTGGGCGAGAACAAAGGGAATTGACAGCTTGTCTTGAGGAAGATCCAAATTGTCCTGAAGTATGCTTCATACATCAAGCTCTTGAAGAGTTAGAAAAGCGCAAAGAGAAGTTATTGTTGACTGGTCTTGCTTATTCTTTGATCGAAAAGGATAATGGTGCTAAATCCAATAACCAGGTAATCCTGCAGGAAAATAACTTTTAACTCTCTAATGATTTGTTTTCGTAGGAGACTCTGGAAACTCATGCTGGGGACAATAATAATGATACCATAGAACGCAATGAATACCACTATTTCTATCAAGGTAATTATTCAAAAATCTTGAATAAATATAAATGCAAATAAATTTAATTAATTAAATTCAGATTGCAAAGGACTAAACACATTCTTGCATCCTTTGAACTTTGCAATGCTTTCTAAAGAATTTGGAAACGATATGGACTCTTGGCCAAGATATTTGTCTTTCCGAATAATTGATAAAGAGTATTATTCAGCCAACGAAGACACTCGAAAGCGATGGAAATTTCTCCGACATCTTCCACTAAGCACTCCATTTGTTGTGGTTGAAGTTGATTTGAGTGAATTTGTACAATCGGAAGTAATGGAAGAATTTCATGAAAAAATTGAATATCGAAAACAGCGGAGAGAGCAGCGTGTGAAAGACGAAAAGAAAATGGAGAAAGTTATTGCAGAACGGGAAAGAAAAATATGGAATATTGCAGCAGTTCCAAAGGTTAGAAATATAACTAAAAATATGATTATGCTTTTTATGTAATAAATTTAATAAAATTCAGTTCGAGCCACAATTGGATTTCCCTGATTTCTTGGAGACAGCAGGACCTGCGCTTTGTGAACTTTCTCCAACAACGCCAACTATTTCAGAAGCCCCTGGATCATCATCTTTCGCAAAGGTTTTTAAATTAACAATTTATTTATACAAGAGAGTTTGCGAGTGTACTAACTTTTGTTCATTCCAGATTGCAGGCAGAGCTCCTGTTCCTATGAAAAAGAGTCCAACTTTTCCTATTGAAAGCTCTCCTTCCCTTCGAAAGAACCTTTCTGATTCTCCGCTTGTGTCCAACAGAAATCGAGAGAGAAACGCTGATAGTGAACCAGAGAGCGAGGATTATGTTGCGATTCCTGAATTTCGAGCCAGCATTTCAGATGCTATTTCTGAAGCCATGAAAAACCTAAAATTGGAAAAACCGGATGATGCAAATGAAACTGAAAACGTCAACAACAATGGTCAGAGAAAGAAGAAAAAAAATAAGGGAAAAGTTCTGTTTGCTACTGGTGGGATGGGTTCATTTAATTAAAATTATTCTTATTTACTTTCTGCCTCAACAAAAGTTTTAAATTATGAAAGGAGGTGGTCTTTAGCAAGTATTCATTTAAAATTTGATGTGGAAAGTTATTGTCTTAAATTTGTTGTCATTATTATATTATTATATGGTTTGTTATGAACTAGTATTTATTTACTTACTGCATAGCATTTAATTTGAATGAATTTATTGTAACTTTAATTAAATTATGAAAAAGAATACAAAACTGAAAACATGATCATAAAGTCAAAGTCGTTTTTCTCATGTCAAATTCAGACACAGCTCAGGCTCTTTTGAAGTAACGTTTGGCTTCCACTCCACTCTGATGCTTCAAAGTCTAAATTTTATTAAGGATTAGAAATTTAACTTTGACCAAGAAGCTATATAAATAAGCACCATGATCAGTCCATCCTCAGAAAACTCGTAATCTCTGGAGAAACTTCCCTTGTCATCACTTTTACTTTGGAGGGAAATGGTTGTCCCCTTGATTGTTGCGGTGGTCACAAAGACGTCACCCGAAGGAAGGGTTTCCTCGAAACTCTCATCCAACTTGAAACTGATGTTGATTGTCCGGGTGAAAGTCACCGTTTTGATGAGCCAAACATCTTCCTCATTTTCATTCTTCTCCTGCGTCACCTTCATATGATACAGATAATGTTGATATAGTTTGCAATATGTTGATGATAATTAAACGAATGTCATGTTGTTTAACCACTTACGTAGACGGTGGGGGAAGAGATCGTCATGAATTTTCTTGCCACCCATGGAACCCCTACGCATTACATTTTTAGCAACTTATTTTATTTTTAAATGTGCGTCGTAGTACCTGCTGCTGCGTAAAAGGCGTCCAAATTTTCGTTCCGGTCCAATTTGTATGTCCCCAGAATGATGGAGAAAGCGGTAGCGTCACCCTCACTCATTGTTAGCCAATTGTTGTTATAAACAATGGAAGTATTAGAAATGAAATAGAATAGAGCAGCTTGTTGTTTGCACCACTGAACCTGTTGCTCCAATGCAAAGAAAGGAAAAGATGCCAAGCAATGCAATGCAACACTCGCTCGCAGTAGGAAACCAAATTATCCAGTTCGCCAAGGACAAATGCAGAAAAGAGAAACAAAGAACTTTGAGACTTTGAGCTCAAATCAAGGCTTGATTATCAAGCTCTGGAAAATGCAACTCAATGCAACTCAATGCAAAAAATGCAGCTAACAAAATTATTTTGGTTGATAATAATTGTTTGTTTATTTTTTTTTTGGTTTTGTGGCAATTTGTGGGTCCAAGAGCTGCACAGAGTCCAAAATGAATCCTCACCATCTGATAAAGTCAAAAAGGAGGAACTGTTAAGAAACAAGCGTCAAATGTACCCCAGATGGAAAAAGACTTCAAATGATTGTCTGCAGTGCCACACTCTACGATTTTGAAGTCAAAAAGCTATCTGTGAGTATGAAAAAAAAATATCATAGTCTTAATTTATTTCTTTAAAATTGTTTTGTGCAGGAAAAGTTGATGCATTTTCCAACTTGGGTAAAATTAAAGGGAGAGGACGCAGTGCCTGAAAGTGTCCACCATGTCGTCCTTCTTGTGGATCTCAGAATTGACACTTCTTGGCATTCTCTCCGTCAACAATCCTGAAACGTTTTCCCAAGCCGTAAAACTCTTAAAAGGAGAATACTGCATTAGAGCCATTGACAAACTCAAAATGGACCAAGCCATCATATTTTACAGAACAAAATTGGATTGTGATAATCTCCAAGAGTATTTGCTCTCAGCTAGTCTCAACGGATGTAAGTGGATTTACATTATTTTTATTTATTTGTTTTATTATTTTTAAAATTCATTCCAAATTAAAGTTTCAAATGCAAATGATTCGCATATCTCGTTTGGCTATGAATATTATATCCTCGAATCATTGATGCAAATTAAATGTAGTTCATAGTTTAAAGAGTAGCAAGTAAGTAGAGAGAAAGAGCTCTAATGCAAAGTTGCATTGAAAGGAATTATATATGCATTTCTTCTTTGTAGTAATCCAAGTTCATGGAAGTTCACGTGTCCTTGTTTTAACAATAATTTCGTTTTTATTCTCTAAAATTCCAATTTTAGGAAAATGTCTATGGATTTCTGTCAAGAATTCCTCAAGTTAGGGACCCAGATCAGCAATAAGGTCACACAAAGACAATTTTTCCATAGAAGAGCTGGTAATTTATATGATTAATGATCAAACACTTTAGTCAAAAAACATAATTAATTGTATTGTAAATGAATTTAGATAAGATTCAAAAAGAAATTAGAGAAATGAGAAAACCTGGAATGAGCCTCGCCGAGCTGAGGGCATTTGCGGACGGGGAAATTGAGGATGTCATTAATAAAGAAGCGTTGGATTTCTTAGAGTCTGACACTCCCTGGGAGCCAAAGATGGTCAAGCAACGAGTTGAAGCGTTTAATGAATTTCTTCATGATAATAAATATCAATTTGAAAGAATTCCAATTGGCCCGTTGTTTCAGCACGTTCGAGTGAAAGTAAAAAAATAGCTAAGCTACATATTATACTGATTAACATTTGCTTGATTTTCATTTTTAGGGAACAGACTGGTCAGGACTTTTGGAGAAAATACTTTTCAATTACCTTCACACTTACATTGCATTTAATGTAGAAGATTATATGAAGATGTTGGATGTGATTAGTGAGTTCAACAATCAATTTCAGCCAGTTGACGAATATGACGACCCTATGGCACCCATTGGGGTCATCATTATGGATTATGATACTGTGGTAAAATATCTGACAATCATATTTGCTATATTGATGACACACATTTTTCAACACACACACAGTTTATTCAAAGTTATCGACACAGAACTTTCACAGCTTCGTTAAAGTTTCCCTGTGTAAATCTCTCCGAAATGATCACGTTTAAAGAAGGGGATAAAAGTGCAGATCTTTGGAGAGCGTTTATTTCAGACCATTTGGATGGACAAACCACTTTTCTTTTCGAGAATGAGCATGATGCATTTATTTGCATGCATGGCGCAAATAGGTAAGGAAATATATTTGAAAAAGTTAACCAAACCAAAAATATTTTTGTTTATTAGCTTGGATGCAAAGAATAGGAAATTTGATGTATCATTAGGATTTTCCCTGGATGGGTTTGAAGTTCATCCATTTCCAGAGTTCCGAACACGAGCGATAAAAGTTCCAAAGAAGGCTTCGTTTTTGGGCACTGACTTGGGACCAGAGCTATAGTATTTTTTTAATGAAAATCATAAATCTTTCCTTATTTCAAATATTTTATGTGTATTTTCTAATTGTACAGCACACTAATAACAACCAAAGCAGCAATTGAAAAAGACATTAAAATGCACGACCAAGCCATCCAAAGCCTAAGGAAGAAACAATGGACAGCCTTAGCCCACCTTCAAGACATTGACTTTGATGAGAATGAATCCGCTATTGCAGTACAAATTGGCTTCCATGTCCACTTCGATTCACACTAATAGTATGTAGATTTTGTCATTTGTCGCAGTTGCATGTGAACAATGTAAGTTTATTATGTAACGTAATAGTAGCATAGTTGTAGCATTACTACAGTAGTAAGTAGTTATGTTGGTGATTAAGAAGTGAAGCTTAAAATTTCTGTCTCAAATGTTAGGGTAATTATCTAGATATTTGCTATTGGCGTCTGTCTTTATGTCAAGTTATTCGTAGATAGCATCACTTAATCCTTTTGATACTATGCGCAAGTGGAAATAAAGTATTTTGATAGACTATAATATGTGGTGTTATGATTGGTCTTCTTACATTCCCTCGCTGCATGATTCCCTATACTTGTGTTTCTTGAATTTTGATCATACTCCAAAAGAAAGAAATAAGCTACTAACTACTTACATAATAATAACATATCCCAACCTGGTTAAATATGATGACTGGAAAAGATGGTGACCTTCCAACTAGCATACCACATTTAGTTCAAACATCAACCCAAGCATTGTACCAGGTCAGGCAAAGTTTGAACACCCACCGGCCTCCAAACTCTCCTACAATCTGAAATAAAAACCAAGTCTCATGGGGGGCAAGTGGTCACAGTTAAAACCGGAGGAAGTCCCTGTCCCAGACATTGGACAACTCTTGGACAGAGATGGTGGTCTCAGACCCTTTGAACAAGATATACGCCGACGGTAATTGATAAACTACGCGTGATGAATAAACATACATAAGCATATAATTGCAGATATGCCGTCTACTTGGACTGGGTCGATGGGATAAACGAGAAGGAAGGGGGCTTTGAGAAATTCACCCGTGCTTATCAAGAGTACGGGATTCACGTGTCAGGGGACGGGACAGTTGTGGCCAAGGAGTGGGCTCCGGGGGCTGAAGCTCTTTTCCTTGCCGGAGACTTCAGTACTTTTAATAAAAAACATTTTCCTGAAATGTGGAGGAACAAAAATACAAAACCCATCTTGTTTAGATAACTGGAACCGAACAGAGTTCCCTTACACAAAAGAAGACTATGGGAAATGGTCCCTTGCACTTCCCCCAAACTCTGATGGCACTCCAAAAGTCAAGCATCTCACCGAAATCAAGGTAAAATATATAAATATATGCGTGCATTTAGAAAAAATTATATGAAAATGCTCATTGATATATACAGGTTATAGTAAAAGATAAACATGGGAATCTGCTTGACCGAATCTCTCCATGGGCCACATATGTTGTCCAACCCCCAAAGGAAGAGGGCTACACCTACAAATGGATTTTTTACAATCCTCCAAAAGAACAAATATATCAGTTCAAAAACTCAAGGCCTGCTCAACCTCAAAGCCTCAGAATTTACGAGAGTCATGTTGGAATTGCTTCAGATGAGCCAAAAGTGGCATCCTATGATCATTTCACAGATGAAGTCATTCCTCGAATTGTCAAATTAGGTATATTTTAAAAGTGCTATTCTACTTTTCAGAAAATAATTTTTGCTACCAATTGATAGGTTACAATACAATTCAGCTCATGGCAGTCATGGAACATGCTTACTATGCAAGTTTTGGATATCAAGTCACATCATTTTATGCAGCCTCCAGGTAAAAATTAGGAAATTTTATGTTTTAATTGATGTTTATATGAAAACTTGAATTTAATAGCCGGTACGGAACCCCAGAACAATTGAAAAGGCTTATTGACGTAGCTCACAAGAATGGTCTTACAGTTTTACTGGACGTTGTTCACTCACACGCTTCAAAAAATGTGTTGGATGGGCTAAATCAATGGGACGGAACCAATGCAGGATATTTCCACGACGGACCTCGAGGCGACCACACTTTGTGGGACTCTAGACTTTTCAATTATAACAAGTAATAGAGTCGCATAAATATAATTATCTTAAATTTTTTAATCGATAAATCTTTTTTCAGCCATGAAGTTCTTCGCTTTCTGTTGTCCAACTTACGCTGGTATTTAGAAGAATACAAATTTGATGGATTCAGGTAACGATTGAGCATTTAGTACATTTCAGAAACGCATATGTAAATCCGATTTTTAGATTCGATGGTGTGACGTCTATGTTATATCATACTCATGGAATGGGTCACGGATTTTCCGGAGATTACAACGAATATTTCGGACTAAATTCGGATACAGATGCAGTCGTTTATTTGATGCTCTCTAATTCCATGATTCATGAGCTTTATCCAGGTGCCATTACAATTGCTGAGGTGCTTTTAATTTCTTTACGCAATAAACGATTGTAACTAATGTTTTGTTTCTTGAATCAATATATAGGATGTTTCAGGGATGCCTGGATTATGTAGACCTGTTCGTGAAGGGGGTGGTGGATTTGACTATCGATTAGCAATGGCTATCCCTGATAAATGGATTGAAATTTTGAAAAAATTCAAGGTAAATATAAATACTTTATAGTTTTGATTTAAAAATTTTAAAAGTAAAATTCGAAATTATTATTTAAATAGGATGAAGATTGGAACATGGGAAATATAATTCACACTTTGACAAATAGACGATGGATGGAGAAAGCTGTGGCTTATGCAGAGAGTCACGATCAAGCTTTAGTTGGCGACAAGACGATTGCATTTTGGCTGATGGACAAAGAAATGTACACTCACATGTCTACAGTATCCGACCCATCTCCAGTAATTGACAGAGGAATTGCCCTCCATAAAATGATCCGATTGATAACAATGGGACTTGGAGGAGAAGCCTACCTTAATTTCATAGGTTAGTAAATGCAAAATTTACAAGTTTTATAGACTTTTTTAACAGAATGTATTGATTTTTAGGAAATGAATTTGGCCATCCTGAATGGCTAGACTTTCCTCGTATAGGAAATAATGATTCTTATCATTATGCACGAAGACAATTCAAACTCGTTGACGATGATTTGCTCAAGTACAAGTTTTTAGCACGGTTTGATTCGGCAATGAATAATTTGGAAGCAAAATACGGCTGGCTTCATAAAGACTCTGTAAGAACAATATATTTATAATTATATAATAATAATCTAGGTCATAGCACTGAAAAGTATATAAAATATCACTGTATTTTAAGGGCTACGTAAGTGTCAAACATGAAGGGGACAAGGTCGTCGTTTTTGAAAGAGGAGGCTTGGTTTTCGTGTTTAACTTTCATCACTCAAATAGCTTCCCAGACTACAGGTAATTTTACTATTTTAATAATAAATGCATAAAGATGAAAAAAAAATATTATCCAAAAATAATCACATTTTTCAACAGTCATTTTAACAATTAGATTGTTTGATAACAATAACAATCTATTACTGTAAATGTTTTCGTTTATAGAATTGGCGTCGAGCAGGGTGGAAAGTACCGAATTTTGTTGGATAGTGATGCCGAAGAGTTTGGTGGCCATAAACGACTAAACCATTCTACGGAATATTGCACTTTGAACGAAGGTTTTGCTGGACGTCGACATTCTTTAATGGTTTGTTTGAGAAAGTAGTCATAAATTTTGACAAAGTTGTCTAAATAATGAAACTCTGTAGGTCTACCTCCCGTCAAGAACAGCATTTGTACTCGGAGTTGTGAATTAGCTCAAGAATTTACATAGTCTCTCATCAATAAACTTTACTGGTGCAATTAGTGTGATAATTGAACATTTAATTTGCATTGATGAACTTGTAGATTTTATCATAATGAAACATTATAATAAAGTAACATATTCTAATTTGCTATGAAAAGTTTTGTCCTGCTTTTTAATTTATTTATCTAGATTTTTAATTGCTTTTTTACGTCACTTGTTGCACTCCGCATTACTCCGCAATTGCTAATGTAAGTTACATTATGTAACCGGAATACAAACTGATAGAAACTGGATAGAAACATTAGAAACAATTCTCTCCTCTTTCAACATTATTTTACCGAATGATTAGTCAAATATAATATTCTAGAAAGTGAATAGTCACAAGACAACTTCCTATATTGTCCTCAGAGTTTTTCTTCTCACAATTTAAGACACTTTTGACGCACATTGAAACTTTCTTACGTGAATATGTAATTTACTTGAATGTAACTTGAAGCGAAGGTTGAACTGGAAACGAATTTTTTCCAAGAAGCAATAGTCATTTTATAACTAACTTGTTCGCAAGACAATTTTAATGATTTTCAACTTCAAATTAAATGAATACAATAAGGCACAATTTTTTGCAATAGTTGTCATTTCTCCTAGACATTCTTCAGCATTTTTAATACACATTAGACATTTTTAAATGGCCGTTGTAAAATTAAAGCTCATGCATTTATGCGTGCGTCTTACATTCTATTACAATAAAAATCTCATCTGCAAAGCACAAGTTTGGTATTGCCCAGATAATAATTGTCCGATTAAAAAACAATCAGCATAATTAGCACATAATTTCAGGATATAGATATGTTAACGGGGAAAATATCCGATGGCCACCTGACCAAGTTTATGATTCTTTTTCTTGTGGGCATTTGATTGCATCGTACCTATTTTGTTTGTCAACAAGCAAAAAGAACAAATTTAATATTTGTTGAGCAACGTATGCAATAACATTTTTTATTTATTATACATATTTCTTATTTAAATTAAATAATTATATATGACATATATATATATATGTATATATATGTCAAATATACTGATCAAGGTCAGGTCGTAGAAAATTGTCAGCAAAAGAACAAACAACGAACCAAATATTTTGATGAACATAAATTGAAAATAGCTAAAAATTGTTGACTTGTGCAGAAATAGATTAACATATTATAACATGTTTGGTTTGTAATTTCAGTGGATGAAAGAACATTAAGAATCTTATTTTGTCTACATTTTGATAAAAATTGTATCATTCATTTCATACTCAAAGTTGGGTTGGAGGACAAAGGTCAGTTGCAATTAGCATATGTTCGGATTACAAAGCGTTTAATTGACATCACACCCATGCCACAAGGGATTGAATTTCTCCTATTCACCAGAAACTAAAGTTGATTCCAACATGTGGAGCAAGAGTATTCAAAACATCGCCTTGTCTCGTGATATCTCTTTGCGATAAAATACTTAGATGCAATAGTTATTGGCTCTTGAATGCATAAACTAAACTCGTTTGAGAGATTACTTGGCTAAGTTTACAGCCTGATAATTGGTACAAACTTAATCTGGCACTTCCTTAGAGTCAACAGAGTCCTTTGAGCGGAATGCCTTAATGCAATACTTTAGGAAATCAAATACCACTTGAACAACAGAGTTGATAGATACTCATCTTCATCTCCGTCGATGTTTGTTTGGTTAGCCAATTACCACAAGAATTGATTTCTTGTTGATTGCAAGAACATTTCCAGCTATACATGTAAATATAGAGAGGAACTATGAATTGAATTTATTTAGACTAGACTTATAACCCTAGGGTCCTTTGACCGTAAGGATTAATGGAACATATTTAGAAAGAACTTGATTTTGATGTGTAGATGTAGATGCAATGTCAATAAAAGATCACAGTGAAAAGTTGTTTGGGAGAAATGTTAAATAGAGTTGATAAATGTTGTTGCTTTGTTTGGTTGCCTGTCTCGCGAATTATCATGATTGAAACTTTAATCGGGTGTCGATCTTGGTTGATTTGTTTCAACAAATTATACAACCAGTGCCGACTCTGTCTATCTCTATCAAGAAGATTTTAGTTTAATCTTCAACAATCCGGTTTTTTTAACCCGACCCATCTAACCCCCTCTGTCCCTCCGAACGAACGAAAATATTATTGCCACCCAAAGGGCGACAAAAATTCTATACACTCAAAACACGTTTTTTATCCCAACACTTAATTAAAAAAGCTTATATAGTTTTAATAGTTTATCAACAACTACTTGCATATACATATGTGGCTATGCATAAAAATGTATGTGTTGTCGTTTTTTCCATTCATCAATAAACAAGGAAAGGTGAGTTTGATAAATCTGCTGCAAGTGGGCAATATTTATGTCTTTAGTCAAAATGTCCAGTCCACAGGTTTTTTATGTCCACAGATTGCATTCAATCAAAAGATGTTTCTTTTCGGGAGATAAAGTTTCTCACCTACAATGCGTGTGGTAAAAGTGAGCAAAGATTTTGTAACAATGCAATGGTCCTCGTCTCATAATTGCAGCCTGCTGCTGTCGAGTTGCATCAAAGTCGTAGCTTTTTATGACTTGAGCTATTATGATGAGTCTTCAGCTTCTATGCAATAAAATATTGTACAAGGAGCGAGTGGCTGAGTAGTATTTAAGATGAATTTTTATTTCAAACTATTTAGATAAAGGTGCCATAATATAATATATATAGTAGTGTGTCGTAAGTTACATGATATTGAGGTAATTAAATGGGTTGCGTAACTCTATAATCTTAGTCAAATAACACAGAGTTGGCTACAAAAATAATAATAATATAAAGCTACTAATCTCATAAAATAATAGTTGACAATAAAAGTTTGATTGAGTGGGCAGCATTCAAGCTCGGCTCCGTATTATCACAGTCTTTGAATCAAGATAATTTGCAAAAAATATAAATAAATCAACATTCTTTCCCCATTACAATGAGTAGGAAGCAATTCCTCCATTTGTTTGCACGAATCTCTCTTCTTTTTTTTAAATATACAACGCATCAGACATGGGACAGTCATTCAGTTATTATGCCACAAAATATATATGAGTTGAGTTTTCGAAACAACAATTTTGCAAATTAGGCAAAAGTTGAACAACAAAAATTAGCAGAAAATTATTCATATAGTTCATCGAATGATTATCATTAGTGAAAAGATTTGCATCAACCACTAGTAACAACACAACAAAACTTTCATGTCCATCCAACTGTATTTGCCTTTGTCCATAATATCTGTAACTGCCCCACAATCATTATATATGTTATGACTTTATATATATATATTAATTGGATCAGTCTGTTCTAAAATATTTGATTGTGTGTGCTGATATATGTATATAAATATGGAAAGAGGAAGGAGAAGGACCTCACTTCAAAAATATGAAGATTTTGGCTGACTAGAATTTGAAACGGGGACTCTTAAGTAGTTTTAATAGATCCCTTGAAAAAATTGTACTAACGACGCTCATTCCTTTTCCCCAACCACTTGGTTAAAAAGGGTGCCCTGGGTGCATGCTTTTTTACTAATTGCTTTTGTTTTGGCTGTGGCTAGTGCAAAGCTTGCTTGGAAACGTGGTTGGCCTGGAAGGGAACAGGACCCTGCGCTCTCTTTGTCATATTTCTCTCTGTCTTAAAGTTCTTATTTAAGAGCAACCGCATTCCTCGACAATGGCGTCCTTAAGCACCGTCACCTCCAACTTTCTCCCTGTTGGGTCCAAGTGAATTACATCCAGTTCGGTGAGTTTGGTAGGGACGCAGCAAGGTTTGGGTGCGGCTTTCTTCCCCTTTGTCTGGTGGATAATGTGCTGAAACATGGCGTGGGTTGTAGAGTATGACAGCCTCTTGGCGTTGCATCGTCCGACGCATACATGGGCATCAAATTCTCGGGGCTCAATGATAACATCCGAAATTCCCAAATCCGAAAATTTAATTTTGAGAGATCTTCTACAACAGCTTTTCCCCTTGCCTCTTATTTTACTACAATCTCTCCCCGGAATCTGTCTCCCTTTCAAACTTTCCAGGGTAGTTGACCGTCGATTTCTGCCATGATGATGATGAGTACTATCAGAGACGACCAACTGAAGTTGGGCTGGATAGCGAGGGGAAGAACAGAATGCACTGATCTCAAAAAATGGGGAGTTTTGGGAAATTTCGCTTTGGTTTGAGATCCATGAGACGACATCTTGGGTGACATCAAGTCCCGAGTCATCATCATCCTCATTCGAAGACCAATTAAGGTGGGAAGCAGAGGAGGAGTTTGAGGGGACGCAGTTTTGGGGGAGGTGGATTGTGGCACTATGGATTCGGTTTCCTCTTGCCAATTGATGGATGTCAAAATGGAATGTTTTCATCTTTGTAGCCTCGTCTAGAGAAAAAAAACAATTAAATTTATGTAAATGATCTCGGATGCGTTGTGGTAATTGCAGCGAGGCATAAATAAAGCTTTTGTCTGTGGGCCTGTGGGCTAACCCTCAATAAAAGTTTAGCAAGCCATTCCTCTAGATTGCGAGTTGTAATTAATGGTGAACAAACTTGTTTTAAATATCGCAGCCATAAAAATTATGCATAGAAATATGTTTTTGCAAATACAAAATAAAAATTAGCGTTATCTATGGCGCATCATCCATCTTAGTCCTGACAAGAGATGTGCCACCTAAGAAGTTTATTTGTTATTGTTCCCCAATTAAACCCTTGAAATCGTTCAATATGCTCCCAATTGCTTGGACTGTGTTGGGGTCGTCAACTCTATCTGAGACCACTTTAAGGAGACTAATTCATTAACATTCTTTTTCAAAGCGTTATTTGATTGTTGGTGGGCCGGTAATAAATTTATGAACTGGTTGATGGCGTTATATCATTTCACTCACTGCGGGTGACTATTAAAAAACAATTAAATCTAACTTCCTTCTCACCAACAGCACCAAAAACTAATTAATGATAAAAGGGCTGACTGACTTTCTCACATTGTCCCCAAATCTGTTAATAAAGGCTAGCTAATATAATTAGTCTCAAAGAAGGAAGCCTCTCTCTCTACATACATATATGATGCTGGAATGTGCAGAGATTTGTATAATTACATACTTGATCAACCAACGGAATTCAAAAGATGTGATGACGACTTTGGTTGTTGGATTTATAAAAAAACTTGCATGGATTTCTGCAGACCAACCCCAGCTATTACCATAATTACCAAATCCATCAATCCATTGAGGAGCTAGTTTTCACTGGGACAAGTTGACTGATTTTTCAAAGACAACTTTCATCAAGTTGAACAGGTAAATTGGATGAGTGCAGTGACTGATTCATAACTCTGGAAATAACATTGGAATACTGCCACCCATGACGGCAGCCAGGATACACCCAAACTACTAAACTATTGTGTTTCAGACAATTTGTCACACGACCAAAGTGAGTCAGTCTCACAAAATATTGAGACAAAGATTCCCAATTAAAGGATTGCACCTCAGAGAGAAAAGCTATTTTTAAGGCTGAAATACAATATATATAAAACTGCTTTTATCTCTTGCATCTCATCTCATATTATATTATATGTGACACCGAGGACCACACAGAGAATGAGACAATGAAACATGCATGTTAAATTTAATATCCATATGCACCATAGATAGATTTTTTTGTGGCTGTAACAAAACAATAATGCGACTTTCTGGAATTTTTTCCTCCTTGGATATTCATATTACCCGAAGTAGAAAGACATCATCAACTTCACCCGAAGTCGTCAGCTTAACAAACCACTTTGTCTTTTTTTCAATAACGTAAATTGTTCATTTACATCAAGGCCCATTCACTTTTGTCCATTAGAATTTTCAGGTAGGTCCGGTCGTGGTCTGATGACGCAAAAGAGAAACATTACCAAGCAACTTTTTTCACCTCTATGGCTTCAGTTCCTCCTCCCATTTCATGGGAACAAATAATTCTCTTTTAATACTTAATGGCTTCAAAAAAGCGACTTGGTTGGAAAATAATTAAAAGTGTCTGCCAACTAACCAACTACCGTTGCATAAAGTGTACCTGTGCTGAGAGGAGGTATGCAGTCGATTATCTTCTATGACATCTGCTTAAGATCTCGTCCCGTTTGTTCTTTATTTCATCTTTTAGGGTTGCATGTAAAAAGCTAAATCTAACCCCACCCCCAGGGGAAGAGTTAAGGTCAATAGTATAGTTCCTTAGGGACAAGGATTAAATGACAGGGCGCATGGTTGCCCCCAGAGAAAAAGCCGGTGGATTGAAGTGGTTGGCTTGAATTCTTTAACCAGATTTATTTATTATAGCCTTTGAAGGGATGAATGGATAAGTTATGAACTCGTTTTTATTATTTGTTTGCAAGTACAAAATTGATCGAGCAGTCTAGCTTTTGTATTTTAAAACAGGATTACTGCCTCGTGTCCATTACCTATAAACTAAACAAGCCAGTCATTGTCCGGCATTCCTCAACATTCTCTCCTATCTACGACCATCTCGGGTAATTAATTAACACAATATTGAAGACCAGAGTCTCCAATTATAGCTTCACTCACAGCCAACAATTGACCCTCTGACAGTTGAAGAAACCACAAAATTGCTGTACTCATTCCAATGTAAACTAAACGTTTCTTGGGCTTTCCCAAATTCACCCTCAATCAATGCAATAAAATGTCTCAAGGCTGTCGTTAATAATAAAACAAACGGAGTTTAATTGCCACTATTTTAGCACCTTATTACTGTGGGGACTTTCCTCTCTCACCTTCCATCTTCTGCTAAAATGCGTATTCTCAGAATTGGAAGTGGAAATATCCAAATCATCAACCATTGTCAACCAAAGCATCAATGAAAGTCCGAGAATTCTTACACGACACAAAAGTTTATTGTGCAGATAAATCTAGTTTTCGGGGACTCTTTTCAAATTTTGTTCAATTGATTTTGTTCTATGTGGATCTAATAAAATGTCATGTGATGTGGGTCGTATATGTATGTGTATATTTATCATTTGTTTTTGGATCTATGAATTTGCTGACCTAGGAAGATGCGAAGAGTTGACACGGCCTCGACCTAATCTAATATCTAAATACTATGGGAGGCGTTATATAGAGATTTAGACTAAAGCCAAGATGAGAACAAAAACAAAGCTCCTTGATGCAAAAAGTGGGCTAGTTTGTGCACTCAACAAGTAAGGAAAAAAATAATAGATTTCCGTGCCACTCTGTTTTGACAACACTCAATTATCCACGGATTGAAATTGCAAGTGACGTGAATAATTCCTCTTGCTCAAGTTGCAAATAAATGCATAATCCATTAAACATAGCCCAGCATACACTAATAACTATCAGAGGCCATTCAACTGATAATTCAACCTCTTCCCAATTTTAATACGTCTCGATTTTCCCATTTTCCTCCCAAGCTAATTTCTAATTAAACCTGCGAGCAAAGAAGAAGCAGCATACCAACAGAAATTAATGTAAACTAAAGGGGCTTACCCATTGATGATCCTTTATCATAAAAATTGTGGATTTTTGTGACCGCATTTTTCTGCCTTTGATGAGAGGTTGAAGTTGCAATCCTTCGTCTCACATTTCTCGCGTATTGGGCATATGCAGCTGCATACTCTTCCTTTGAGATGTTCACCTGAAAAACAGCATCAATCAATTACATACACATTTTTTTTACCCCTGTCTTAACAATTAGTGTGGGCTCATCACTTAAATTTAAATCAAAACAAAATATCAAATTTGCTAATGTCAAATAAATTTGCTAAAAATTCGTCATGAAAAAGTGCATTTTTTTTGTTCCTTCTCTCACAAGTTACAGCTAAATACGATTTAAAGTAAAATGCTTGTGACAAGTCATGTCAAAACAACAAACGCGAAATGAATTGCCTTTTCCTCGTGTATTAATACATAACGTATTATTGCTAACGAAGTAAGTAATAATGTTATTTCATCAGGGAGAACAAATCCACCACATTTTTGAGCCTGATAACTTCAATCAAGTGTGGCTGCAATCAATACAATTCGCTATTTGTGACATTTGTGTACTTTGTGTGTCTCATTACAAGATTCGACATTCTTTCCTCTTGCACTTTTGCAAAAAATAACGTATCAATCACACTCGAAATTCTTTCCAGCCATTTCCTATCACAGATGCTGAGCTGCTGTCAAAACATGTCACTCTGATGCTGTAATAAGCTCGGGATGATCAGGGCATAAAATTAGTGCAAATCTCAACGTAGCTATAAGTGACAGACGTTTAAAAGAGGTGTTGGAAAACCCCTGAATCCGGATTTAATTGAACGGTGATGTATGCACGAACTTTTTTTTATTGAACTCATTTAACCGAATCGTATACAAGGACGCAATTGCTTTTTGGTCTGGGAAACAAATGAATTGATTGACTCACTTCATTCCAATTTGCGACTCTTTTTGTGTAAAATTGTAATCAGTGCCAATGTCAGGCGGTGACTCTTCTCTTCAACAGGGTTTCCCCATTCACCTTTCTACTTTCCGTCATTATTCTACACTAATTAATCTGCTTATTCCTCACATTCCTCAAACTAACATCATTTCTAGTTTCACCCAGCAAGGCTGACGTAATTTGCTACGGATCTCCCAAAAATTCACTTTACAAAATTTACTCCACTTGTTTGAAAACATCCAGATTGCGGTCATCAACATGCAGTACAAGATGATAACAAAAAACAATTATGAAAACATTCACAACATCCCTTTTGTATGAGAGAAAGTGTCATTTTACGATGACAAATAAACCAGAGCAAAGGTTGCATATTATACTTTACTTGATGATGTTACTATTGAATATTGAAAGGTTCAGTGCATTATGAGATCAACAAATCAATAAAACAATTGTTGTTTATTGCAGAAATTAATAGGAAAAAATTGAGTCAGAAACTTCGTAGAACTAACATTACTCGGACTTAAGGGTCAGCGGCATTCCGACGGAAATTAAACCAGTTGTGTAAAAGATTGATTTGACAGATTAATGGACACATTTGTAGGCCGACTTTGTGTCTCACTTCTCTCTCGCATCTGCTTGTTTTATTAAGAAATTATGAATCATCTCCAGTTTTTTTAGGGACGAGGGAAGCCCCGTTAATACGCTTACGCTGAAAGCACGTCGGACAAACCCATCCATAATATAAGACTGTGTTTTGGTGCAAAAAATGAAGATCCTGTTTTAATCCAATTCTCTCCTTATTGTGGTGGTGCAACAGGTGTCTCGCATCAAGGGAGTTCTTGGTAATCAAACAGGGAATTTACACCAAAGCATTCACAAAAGGAAAACTTTGAAAAGCGCAATGACGTAACACTTCAATATATATGAATGATTGTATAAATATATGAGATCATGTCATTCATTTCATTGTGTCTTTTTGTGACGGTTTGCTCTGACAGAAGATCACAATCCTCTAAATATAAACTCCAGTACGTCACTTCTCAAAACACGCAAAACGTTTAATAATGAGATGCATATCAGAAAAGATGAATAGATAGTACTGACAACTGATATGATGAATCGATCTTTCGTCTGATCCCTTAAACCAACTTCTTCTGTCCTTGGCAACAATTGAGATTTTAGGATCTTATGACTCTATCATTTATTGCCTTGAGTAATAAAACGTATTGAAGTAGTAGCAAATAATTGTTGGTCAGTGCTGGGTCATGGCTGTAAAATGACATAGTACATCATAATTTTGTTGGCATTGGTTGGACCTGCTTCTAATTTGTGAAAAGAGCAATAAAGTCTCCTGATGATAAGGGATCGTTCTACCACTCACACCTAATTAACACGTCCTCAAGCTCCACGTAATTTCCAACACAAACAATGTAAATTATTATTATCCCCATTCACATTCTTTAACGCTTCATTATAAAATTCTTGGAGTGCAATGAAATATATAAATGATGGGCCGTTCACAGCCCCTGTCTTAATGCTTAATGATGATCTCCTTCGAGTGAGAAAATTAAAAAAAAAGCATCCAAATGACAACAAGAAGCCCAGAGGAAAATGACGGGAAATGTTGTTATGAGTTTGTGTGCATGTAAAACACAGTTAGAGACAATTGGAATGGACAATGAGAGTATGAGATAGAGAAGAATATGGGAAAACCCGTGTACGGAAGTTCCATTGTTTTCCACAAATCACGCATCATACTTATAAACAATGTGTGCTGGTCTGGAGCTTTTCTTGGTTGTAATTGTAATTGTTGGGAGCAGGATATTACATCTCATTGAAGAGTGAGCCAAGGAATTTGACCCTATACAGTAAATATCTTGAGAATGCACAAGAGATGTCTGCAATCAGACGCATTGATGATGAAAGGATTAATTAGAGGGGATGCTTTTTTATGGCTGCGTAGGATAACCGGCTGAGAAGTGGCCAAAGGGTTGACCAATTAGGTTAATTAATTGAGTGGATCAAGATGATGATATTGATGAGGAAGATGATGGGGAAGCATCAAATTAAATATCAAAATTATATAGAGCAAACGTTTTCTTACCTGGATTCTTGGAATGTTTACGTCCTCAAAGCCCAACTCCTTCAAAATATTTGTCCTCAACTTTTCTCTTTGTTCATTGTCATCCAAAGTTGCATACTCCCCATAAACTTCTTCATCCTCATCCTCAGCCACCGTATTTTCTTGAGGCGGACGGGAGAATTTGAGACTGGATTGAGACTGAGGATCGGTTAGCCCCAACAATTGTTTTCCCCACACTTGATTTTCCTCAGTTTCCTGATCTGCCGGCCGTCCTTTGCTCATTTTTGTGAATAAGAGAAAGATGAGGAGGATGGACAGGAGGACGACGTTTGGCTGTTTCTTAGTTCCCATATTATTTTACTCTCCTAGTTTTTAACACTTGTTAATAGTTTTCGTCCAGCGGAAGCCTCCTCTCATTATTTTACATCGGCTACTACTCACACTTGTTTCTTAATTGTCCCATCACAAAAAGAGAACTGTTCACTAGAGCAACCGCTGCTTTACTGACAACCAGAGATGAAGCCAACTTGTACTTATACCACAGTGGTCCCATTTAACTCTCCAACAACTTGACTCATCATCCACAATCCACGGCTGCCGAGATGGACTGGCTACCTTTGTCACTTGCTCCAACACTCCAGACCACAAAATGACCAAATCAACGTCTTAATTATCTATAACCCAAAGATTATCGCCATTAACCCCCATAATTACTCACATGTGCCACACACTGCTCAACTCTAATTACACTCTCCCTGTCACATTCCACATATAATGTGTTTTATTCACACATAAGTAGAAACAATATTTCATCACATTTCTTATCCAAAAAGAAGTTTAAATGGTTTCTTAATTCATTTGCAGTCAACTCTAAAGAGCATGCAACTAACAAGTAAGACAAGTAAGCAAGTTGTTGACTGTTTTCTTGAGTATTCTCTCTGGAGTTTGACTTTGCCTCAGTAACTGAAGTTCAGTTAGTTGCTTTTACGAGGACATTGTAATAAATGAGCTTTGATAATTTGAGAAGAGAAATGTTCCCTTTGGAGTGCGATTATCAACCTCAAAGGTCACAGGCCAAAAAATGAAGCAGGCGAGAAAGAGATATTTAGTAAAAATTGATAGTTGCTACTTGCTAATAAAAAATCCTCTCAAAACATGGATTATTCATCCGTTTTTTGCAGTGATATAAAAGCACTATTTAAATAGCCAATTGGGGAAATTAAGACGGAAAGCATACAGAAATTCCATTTACATTGTATAAACAACTTTTCCTGAGAAGAAAGTTTACATTTTATTTCTGTAACAAAGTGTACATATTGTTGTTGCAAAATAATTGCGAAGGATGCAAAGTAAATAAATAAATAATCCATCCGGCATTTTACACAAGAATTTTGAAGTTCATGAATTTTAATCAAAGAAAGAGCATCAAACGTTTATATTATGTGTACTTGTGTTTTCTTAAACTTGAAATTTTCCAAGAAAAATGTTTCACTTTGAATTACAGCTGTCACAATATTAAATAAATTTGTGTTTTGCATTGCAAATCCCAATTTGGGATGTTTGTTGTTAAGGTTTTGGAGGTGGGCGTGGGAAATATTTGGCTGACTCAGGTAGCACCACAAACAGACCTTGTTTTGTTTATTTTCACCAACTCGGAAAATATTCCCTTTCCTCAAGATGAAAGGGAATTTGTGGATAAACTTTAGCCTTCACCTCCCTCATACCCAATTCAATGAATTGAATGATATTTATTTTTGCAAATAACTTCAAAAGACAGCAAATGTCAATTTTTCAGGATCACTAAACTAATTTAAACAACATCAATTTATAAAATTATTTAAAGCAACACAATTACCATATTTGTTTGATCGCAAGGACGGGTGAAAGTCGAAGCAACTTTTATATTTTGCATTTAACTTTGCTATGTTGAACTTTATTGCCTTTTGAAGTCAGTTCCGATTTTAAATGCTAAGTATATAGAGTATTTAAATAGATAGATAAATTGGTTTTATTTTGAGATTGGTATAGCCAATCTAAGGCTTTTACAATAATAATTAGAATATTTAAATATAGTTTAATTTAAAAAAATATTTTAAAAAGAAATTTTCAAATTTTATTTAACTTCATAATGTACAACTAATTTATCCTATTTATTTTATTTCGTTTTTTTTAAATTCCTCTCATGCAACATTTTGAAATCATTGAAGCGTTCTTAATTTTTTTGTTCTTCATTTGCATTCATTTTTCGAAAGTGTGTATATCATCACTTAGCAAAGGCTTTGTTAATCAACTGCTCTGGCATCATCTTTATTATGATGCTAACTTTTAATACGTCTCCACAAAATTAGTGACGTAAAGAATCATAACTTGTCATTATCACCTTTAGAGATGCGTGACAAATGCGGACTTTTCTAAATGTTCCTTAGACTCGATAAAAGTATTCCATCCAGAACGCATAACTAACTACAAAATTATGATAAGTTGTTAACGCATTTTTTACACAGCCAACGCACCTGCCACTCATTCCAGAATCAATTTAAAGCATCTGCATACAAGAAACGTTCTAAATTAAAAATCAACAAACAAAAGTGGAAATATATATGTTTCCTGCATCTGACTTCACGTCATACTTATACTTCAAGATTTCGTCATACAATTCCCATTATAACAATATGACTCATATTGTTAAAATTTCATCATGACCAGTCCCCCACATCCTCAGCCGCATCCATAGTAAAAATATGATAAGTATAAAAATATATGTTTAGAGAATTCGTCACACATTCCTCGTCTGTGTCGTAAACTTGGGGTCGGTCTAGTTTCAACTTTAGTTTATTATTATGTAAGACAAAACAAAACGAAAGGTAGGATCTTTAGGTGGGGTGAGTTTATTTTTATTTGGCGTATGATTAGTTGTGGATGCGTGGTGCGTAGCCTCTTTCCAAGTGCGTGGATATAAAATGACCTACTTCCATTTGCCAAAGCTAATCACATCATAAATCCAACTGTTGACAGTGACAAAACTCGTTATAAAAGTCGGAAATTGTGCGAGACTCATAAATAAGAGACTGAAGAAACCCTTGAAGTAACAAAATTATCATCAAACGCCTAATTATCCAAAGCTTTTAACACCATCCGTCATCTTTATGCTCCTACTTATTTGCTAGCTTTTTTTCTCCTATTTTTTCCCCTAAATATCAAATGTTTATTTCCAGATCTGCCAGTAGACGAGTAGGGAAACTCGTTTTATTTTAAATTGGTAAGTGATATGCTGGCGTTGTCCTCAACCGGTAGGTAGTTGAGCTGTTGAGCAGGGGAAAGTGTTAAATTAGAAAGAAACTGACATTTGTGTCTCACTTTGTCTCGAGAGAAGGTGAAGAAACATGAGACGCTTCATCAACAAGGCTTTTGGCTAACGACACTCGTTACTTTAACGGGGAGCTAAGAAAAATTATTATGTTAGCGGTGCGTGGGTTTGGAATTCAAAAGCCACATGCAACACTCTCTAATTTGAATAGTCGGCATATCCTCTCATCACCGATATTTTGAGAACACGGAGGAGTGACGCTTACAATTGTAAACAAAGGCAACGAATGAGAGCAAGTTGAAAAAAGTTGTAACAATAGTTCATTATTTCACACCCCCTTTCACATGACCAGTGTGCGTTGTCTGCACAAATTGCATCACGGTACGATATCTGACACCTTCCCCTTCTTTCTTTATGCTTGCTTTTGGTTCTTTGGCCGAGGTTTGGTGCGTAGAGAGGAGAAAGCTCTTGCTTTCTCCTTCTTGAACTAAGTAGAAAGTAAGTAACAATCTGGAGTAGATTTCTGTTGAGGGTTTGTGGCGTGGGTTCTTTGCCGTACGCGCTTTGAGCAACCCCACGCCAAATGGCCAAATGTTCGTGGCGTCAGGCGTCAGGAACTAAGGTTGTTCTCCTGCAATGCCACGACTCGTGATTTGGTATTTTGTTCTAATCAATGCCGTTTTTGGGTGATGGGGAGAGAAAAGTATGCGAGAAGTGGGAAGTCAGGCGCCGGGTAAGTTGTGTCTTCCTTACCACAGGCACCAAACCAATCTTCATTAATTCACGAGCCACAGGAAGGTGAAATGATTATCATCTCATATATTTATCATGTCAACTATTTATCTTTAGTGGAGTCCACAAGTCAGGCTTTAAAAATAAACAACCCTCACGTGCCCAGTCAAAGAGTCAAGGCATCCATCATTGGACGCCTAACGTAACGACGTTGTTGGACCTCAAATTGAGGACACCAAACAACCCTTAAGACGCAAAAGGAGGTTCCTTAGGCTCTGGTATTTTATTTACTCTTGTTTGAATGCGAAATTCCTCGACTATTGCGTAATTCATAACAGAAAGCCATGAAAGATGAAAAATGCTTTTGATCTACCGCAGAATAAATGTAGTAAATAAATTATGATCTATTTCTCTCACTTTTTCTTAAATGTTGTTTCCTCTGCTCTTTCAAATCTTTGTTTCCTATTTGGTGCAAGTTTAATGAAACAGTTGCTTGCAAAAATTAATAGTTATTCTAGGAAACAGTTTTTTTATTTGCTTTGTAGAAAAATGACTGACAAGATGACCAAACTAATAGATTATTATTAGAGGTGAAATCGCCTTCTGTTTGTTTCCAACTTGTGTCGCTTGTTGGAAATGATCCATTCATATTCTCCAGTCTTGGAATTAAATGTTCCCTTTTGAATACTCTTTAACTTGAGAGTAAATCTTGGTCCTAATTCCCGTAGTGCAGCCTTTTCACCATTTTTCTTAAATTCATATCTGAAATAAAAACATTTTATTTTGAGCAAAGATTAATTTACGCATTTTATGTTTATTTATAACCATACCGATGATGCCGGAAAAATATATAATCCCGTTGATTGTGAAAGGTAACGACGCGTCTCCCTGTAAATTGTGGGGCCTGATGAAAAAGGGAGCAGAACATTCTTCCAATCGTTACACCCACGCGGGTGCTAAAGTTGGTTGTGATCACTTCAGGACGGTGGGAAGTTATCTCTCTCCAGTCTCTCTGCAATAGGATGAAAGTATTTAAGATTTTATCAACTGTCCAAGTAATTAACATCATTGCTTACTTTCACGTGGTTTGTAAGCTTAACATTGCTAAGGCGGAAGAAAAATGTTGGTCCTTCCGGAAGATGAGAAAGCAGAAGACTATCTACAGAAATTAACAAAACAAATTGTTAAATTTTATCATAAATTGGTATTATTTGATATTGAGGTATTTCTTAAATACTTGGTTCTTTCTGATTTTGATTTATCACAATGATGTCCGTAAATCCTTTTTCTTTGGCCTGCGTCAGCATATTCTTTACAGTAGAATTTCGTCGGAGAAACACTTCAGAGTTTGGAATCACACGTTCCAACTCTTTCATAAACAATCGCGTTTTCTATTCAAACACAATATAATAATTGTTTGATTGCTATTCATAATAACAAATTAAAAAAAGTTACCAGATTTGGATTTTGAGAGGAGGTGATAACAAGTTTTGGAACATACTCTTGATTAAAATAGGCTGCAAATTCGTCATGCAAAATATCCATCATTTCATAAATCTCTCCAATAACTTTGTTATCGTCATATTCACGCAAAGTTTCCAACGTCTTTGGGACTTTTTTTGGAGGTGCAGCATCTCCAAGCGCTTCAGCTTCTTCCTTCCTCCGAATTTGCTCAGCTTTTTTAGCCTAACATAAAAAAAAACATTTAAAAATACAACTAATTAAACTTAAATTCTACTGTTACCTTTTGTTTGATACGTTTAGCCTTGGCAATGTCCAAGCGTTTTCGGTAACGATTTGTTTGTAGATTGGCCTTCGTCATGAGTTCTTCTTTGGATGGACCGGAAGCAGGAGCTTCGGCCATTTTGCCCCCCATAATAACGACTTTAACGATAATGCTATACAATTAATTGTCTACTTAATTGCTTATAATAACAATTATCCAACCTAAACGCACGTGTGGAAATCTGATCTCTTACTCTTGTTTGACTTTGGTGGAAGGGAAACTAACTTTATGTCCAAACCAAGAAAAACGGTGTCCAACTCTGCTTGCTATTATACTACATGAATTTACATGGAAGATGAGATTGACAATTAATTTCCTACTAAGCGTAAAGCATAATTTTCGATGTTGGACTTATTAGTCGACTGGAGTTAAATTGGCAACTCCAACGAATTTCCTAAAGCTCATTATACAACATAGTATTGAATACAATCAGACAATCAGACCCCCGTCCGTCATGGGGCCTAACGTGGTTAGTCAAATCGTGGAAAATATTTTAAAAAGAACTTGGAATACTTTAATTCTAGATGCTTTGAAATTGCTTTGTACACAATAATGCTATTTTCATATATAAATGTGCTATGGTGTCTGAAATTAAGACAACTTTCAACTTTGTGAGATTCTGATTACTTGCAATGCCAAACATTTTTTTTTAATTTTAAGATTTGAGTAATTAAAATAGAATAGAATTTAGATAAAAGTAGAATTACAAGAAGGGTATTAATATATACCTAGGTATAAT